>JAHXMU010000279.1:685399-766838 GCA_019455685.1 Philornis downsi | reverse complement strand
GAATGTGGGCACAAAAGCTATCATCGCTCAAGACATACAGCTGGTGCTAGAACCACTAAAGTTAACGTGGACCTTACAATTTTGATGCAAGCGCGCTGCATAAGGGTATTTTAAGAAAAAGTTCCTACTGTTGAACTGAATCGTATAGCTGAAGTTAATGTCATGAAATTTGGATTGTACATCCCTGTTTCAAAGTACGAAGAACAATTTCCGGAAAATTGTAAAAAAACAGGAATAAAAAACTTACAAATTATACCATCTCATAAGAAAATGACTGAAGTTATAATCATCAATGCATTTCTCTTTAGCCGTTGCCACACATAGTCAGAAAACAATTTTGAAAATCATCAAAGAAGAAAAGAAGCGTAAATGGTTGACAAAATTTGAAATCAGTATGCCTTCCACCATGCAATGTCATAAAAATATAAACTTTCGACTTCGAACAGAAAATAAATGGAACACAAATTGCGTCAGTCCAGATCTGAAGAAAGAATCTGAAATGAGCTTTAGAAGTACATTTCCCTTACGTCCTTTCAACGCTTTAATAGAAAGCTATAGAGAAGAGAGGGCAAAAACGATACCGTTGTCTAGGCAAAAATGACAAATTATTGTGTGAAATTATAATTAAAGAATTATAATTATAAATTATAATTAAGAAGCTCAATGAGACGCATAATAAAAAAGTACCGCCTCCTTGATTGAAGTCAGAATCGTGAAAATTGGCAATGAGCCTACCTTGCTGGCAGTGCCAAATATTTTGCCGAGGAATTCCTATTTAACTTCAATTTAAAATATAAAGTCATGCTTGCGGACACTTGCTATTATAAAACATAAATTATGGACACCAATTCACCAACGAAGGGCGCTCAAATAATATTGAGCCTGAGTGGTTTTTTCTAATATGAAATCTTATGTTTTCAACGCCATTGTACCCATACAATGCGAGATACAGATTACCTTTGTTATCTATTGGGAAAATAATGGATTTCTTATAAATATCCTAAATGAGTAACTTTTTTCATTATCGATTTCTTCGTAAAACTCCAATTGGAAGCCGCCCATATATTGATATTAACCATAAGAGTGCTTAGTGACGCTGCTTATAGCTTAGCAAAATACAGCCCCTTTGCGATTCACCACTAAAGTTAGAAAGCTAAACAATTTAATTTTTAATGCAGGAGAACTTAGCAGGTAATAATATAAGATAGAGAAGCACAATTAACATATGAAACACATTGTAAATTGGTATTACTTAAATATGAGGTATTATTAAAAAATAAATTCTACGAGCAGGATATGCTTTGTATTAGCATACACCATTTATTATATATGAATCTTTTGTTGAAATTGTGCACATGTTGGGTACTGTATCTACGTTACGAAAAGCCTTCGCATTACTTGAGCTCAAATAAATGAAAGGATATTCCCTTCGCGTTGAGAGTTTCACTACAATTACCAAGGCTTGTACAATGTTTGTGTAATATTAAACACAGGTGGCGTGTGAATGTATGAGCATTTAAATGTGTTGATATCCGGGAAGATGGTGTAACAGAATCTTAAGCAGGATTTGTGCTTTTAATACCTACGTGTGTATGGGTATAATGTACAATGTGCGTGAGAGTGTGAACTGGTGTACTTGTTCTAGCATATTTAAAATTCTTTCGTCGTGGTGCATCGTCTTACAAAGTCTTAAACGGAAGTTAATCAAATTTATGGGATAATGCTAAACAATTGTTAATACAAAGAACCAAGAAAAAGGCCAGAATGTAATAAAATTTAATTAATTTATTAAGCAAACTATGCAAGGAATTTAAGCTGACGACACAAGAAAAAAGTGTTGGTGAAATTCGGTCTTAGAAAAAGAAGAAAAAGAAGCAACTACAAAAATAAAGTGCAAATTGCACAAACTAAAGAATTACAGTGTTAAATTAAATTCGTAAGAGCATTCAAACAAACAAGACTACAGCGCACAAAAAGTGCCATAAATGTATATCCGCATTGTTCTGTAGAAAATATTTGAAGTGAAATTTATATGTTTACATGTAAAATAAACCTCAGCAAAATGAAGCTATGCAAATGAAAAAAGGCAAAATTTATGTAAATAAAACCAAAGTTTTGTGTTGTTTTATTTTAGAGTAATAAATATACATTTTGCTTGGTTGCTGCAGATGAATTTGTTTAAAAGTTTTCATGCAAGAAGAAAGCTAAACTTTTTTCGTCAAGATTAAATTAAAGTTGGAAAGTTTTACGTTTGCATTTTTGGCAAACTTGAAGGTTTTAGTAACAAAACTTTAAATTGTGTTTATATATATATTTATATATTCATTAAATAGTAATATTCACGCTGTTGAGTATTCGTAATACAGATATATCAGTAAATACTTAATATGTACGTATGATTAATAAAGAATTTCATGAACTTACATATACAACTTATCTTTCAACGCATCTGAGTGTTTGAGTAATTCAAATTCGAACAAAAACTTGAAAATATGCAAATTATATCACCATTTGCCGACAATTCCAATTGAGATGAATGTTTTCCTGTCTAAGACAGTTGAAAATGTAAATTATTTTAAAGGGACAAAAGCTAAAATATTTCTAGGTCAAGTTAAATTTCCCATGTTGTGGCGTTTAGATAAACAAAAATTATTTCATAAATTTGAATAAATAAACCTTAAAGTATATATAGTAAGCATGAAATTTGAAAAATTGTAATACTCATGACGTCGTATTAGTTATACAAATAAACCATATAATATACCATTTGTATGTACGCATAGAGTATGAGTAACGCAAAGTTTCATGAAGTTATCCATGTTACTCATACGCACAAGTTTTCTGTATTTGAGTAGCTCAAATTCGACTAGAAGCTTGAAATATATGTAAATTATATTTTCATTTTGCGGCAATACCTGTTGAAATGAATGTTTTCCTGTCTAAGACAATTAAGAATTTAAGTTATTTTAAGAGAATAAAAAGCTAAAAAAACGAAAAATTTCACAAATTGGAGTAACCATGCTTTACAATATATTTCGTTAAAGGGCGGTGCTAAAACTAGCCGACCTGATGTATAGATGATGCCAGTAGTTTAAAAAAAGAAATAATTTTGGTAAAAAGTAGCAACCTTATAAAACGTATGTTTTAAGTTAAGTTAGTATTTTTATTTGAGACATCGAAAGGAAACGGTTCCAGTGAATTTGTATACGTGGAAGTAATTGCTCACCGTTATGTTATTCAATATTTCCATTTGAAAAGTCTCAATTCAACCGATATTAAAGCTGAGCTAGGTTCTACTCTGGAGGAGTCTGCTTCCTAATTTAAAACTGTAAAATATTGGGTAGCAGAGTTTAGACGAGGTTGTACGAGCTGCGAACAAAGTTGAACAACGTAGTGGTCGACTAATTGAGGAGGCCTCACCAGATACGGTTAAGAAAATCCACAATATGGTATTGGATTATCAAAATGATTGGCTGAATGTGTGTGAGCTAGCTGAATTGATAGGCATATATATCGTATATTGACCGAAGATTTAAAGATAAGAAAGCTGTGTGAAAGGCAATGCTTCAGTTCATACGTCCGCTATTGCTATGGCTAAAATTAGTGATTTAAAGTTAAAATTACTTCACCACGCCCGTTATTAACTACATTTAGATCTCTCAGACTATTTTCTATTTCCAAAATTGAAAAAAGACTCAGTGGTAAAAGATTTGCTAACAATGAAAAGGTGGAGTCTGCGGTTTGTGGCTATTTTAAGGAGTCTGACAGTTCTTACTATAAACAGAGTATAGAAACTATTGAATATCTGTAGAAAAAGTAAGAATGAAATTATGTTGAAAAATAAAAAGAAAATTGTTTCCAACTACATCGTATATCGACCGAAGATTTAAAGATAAGAAAGCTGTGTGAAAGACTATGCTTTAGTTCATACATTCGCTATTGCTAAAATTAAAACTACTTCACCACGCACGTTATTAACTACATTTAGATCCCTCAGACTATTTTCTATTTGCAAATTTGAAAAAAGACTCATTGGTAAAAGATTTGCCAACAATGAAAAGGTGGAGTCTGCGGTTGAAGGCTATTTTAAGGAGTCTGACAGTTCTTACTATAAACAGGATATAGAAACTATTGAATATCTGTAGAAAAAGTAAGAATGAAATTATGTTGAAAAATAAAAAGAAAATTGTTTTCAACTTTTTTGTGCCCTCGTACATATGAAATTTGTTATATTGTAATCCTCATGGTGTTCCATATTCTTTATATAGACAAATCAGTTCATATTTCATTCGCATGTAAGCACAACGTATGATTAATAAACAATTTTATGAAATTGATGATATTACTTATACGCATTATCTATCAACGCCTCTGGACTTAAACAAATATGTTAATTATATTATTATTTTCCGACAATACCTATTTCGGTTAAGGCTCTCTTACTTTAGATTTCCGATAGTGTAAGTTATTTTAAGGAAAGCAACAAAAATTTAGGTTACTGCAGTCAGTGATTCATAAAACACTCAATTTCGGAAATTCGGTCAATTTTTATGACATAGTTGACGTAGCCCATTTGCAACCTCGGTTGCTAAGTGATATAATATTAGGCTGTGCCAAGTTTTAAGAAGTTTCTCAAACAGTGAAACGTGGCGCTACAACGTATTTAAAAAATAGATTGTGGCGGCAAAAAATATTAATCGATCGCTATAAGTATTTAATAGCAAATTATTATCAATCACGAAATTGCTATATGTTGTATTTGGTATTGATAAGGTAAAGAATTACAAATTACATCCGGAAAAGATTGAGCAAATAGTGACGTTATTGACAATTTAATTCGGGTCATATTTTAGACAGGAACTTGAGTGTTATACAATTATTGAAGATATTTCTTTCCCAATTTAATGATGACATTGCAACGCACGTCGGGCCGGCTAGTCACCTGTAAAATGCGTCTCTTAGACTAACTATGTTTAACTTTCAGGCAGAAATACATCCGGTAGGGTTGCTACTTCAATTCCCTGCAAGATTTTGGGGAGGACACTTTACAATTAATACCAATTACGTTTCTTCAGAACAAATGATTAATGAAAAATATTTCACAACTTTCCTGTACCATTTCAGCAATAATTCTACTACTTTTTACTCATTGGATTTTGCATCACATGAGTATATTCTGTAATCTGTAAATCTCTAGAAGGCATTTGCATAAAAAACAGGATAATTGTTGTATTGAAAGTAGTAGGAAACTAATATTTGCGTAATATTTGTTGTATTAAAAGCATTAGTAAGATGATTGCATGCACTTCTTTAATAAAATTTAGAGTTCGTGCAGCGTATAATTAATAATGAATTACTGAAAATCGATGCGTACACTAATACGTATGCTTAATATAAATTTTTACAAAGTAATTTATTAAAACAAACAAATACAAAGTAACTTTTGCTTTTGTTTACGCAGCGTTCGATAATTCGTAATGCATCTTCTAAAATTCAATCAAGAAGGACACGATTAATACAATAATCGAGTTGGTGGTCAAGTTATGTCACATGTGCCATTTTCAAGTCTAAATTAGGTACAATTGTATATCTTACGATTAACACACTGCTATAACTATAGCACCATTAGCAGTTAACTGCCAGACTAATGGAATTTTTGAAAAAAACATTTCATTTATGCCTGCACATCAAAATCCTCATCAAACTCTGACGCGTTCATGGCACGATAGCTTCTCAACAATTAATTGTCGACTTTCTAAGATTCCCCGCTGAAAATTATTTCATTCGAAAAATCAGCATCCTCTTAATTTTATGTCATGATGAGTTATTTTTTGTATGGCGCCCCATTTTTAATAACCCTGAACTGTTGTCACGCTGCCGTTGTTTTTCAACAACAAAACTCTTTCATGGAAATGGCGCAAAACACCAATCTTGCATAAATGTTGGGACATCCAAGTATGTATGTATGTATTGTATATACTATGTATATACTATGTTTGTTTAAGTGTATACAATTGCCTAAATATACAGTCATAGACATAATTATTGAGACAAATCAAATTTAGGTGTCAGCTTTGACGGATCAAGGCTTTATCGAAAAGGAATGATATGTAGAATTATATACGGTACAAGTATAAACTTTAGAGGGAAGAGACTTTCAATCAAGTACGTTTTGATCAAATGTACTTCATAATTTTCTATGTTGATTGAGTGGTAATATCCTTTGTGTCTGGTTGTCACACATAATGTATTTGACATAGTTAGTAGTGGAAAAGTTACTAAACTTTCGTTGTTATCTCTACTTCTGGTACTTCCCAAACAAATTTATTGATTTATTGAAATTTAATTTATCGCCTTTAGCCTCTAATTCGTAGACTGCCATAGTCTTAATTTTAAAATTACATTACATTGTAACGCTAGACAAAGCATGAGACAATCCATTAGATAACCAAGCTCTTTCCGGCACTTCCCTTACAAATTACATAATTGAATCCAAATATTCCTAGAATCATATATTTCATTGTAGTAAATTTAGAACAATTTGGTAAACATCCGACTTAACTGCTGTACCTCACATACAGGTTAACCGATTTGGCAAAAATTATTGACTTCTTTACATTTTCTAAGCAGTTGTTAAGAAGTTTAAGTAAGTTATGATGCTGTTCTTTCATTGGGTCTTAATTCAGAGCTTTTGCTGACAAGGACTCAGCGATTTACTATGCCCTATCTGGCATTTCGCATTTCGCAAGCAAAACACATTTGATGAAGGAATATGCAAGTCAGCTTACCTGATTGAAATTTCTAATGCATTTCTTAATGCCATGTGCCAACTTTGGAAAGTATTAAACGTGTAAGTTTCCAAGACATAAGTTTTTCATAACTTTTTTTTATAATTGAAACAAATATGGTTATGTGAGTCTATTTCATAGACTCCAATAGTATGTGTAGCCGTTATATTTAAGTCTTAAACGTTCTAAGCACAATATTCTGGGTTGCAGGCTAAATAATGGTTTGCGACCTTGTGTGAAGACTTTATAAGTCTGTGAGTATATTTTTGCATTACGGAAATTTTAATATTGAGATCTACTTTTCATTGATTCCCTCATGGAATTCGAACGCTTTCTGAAGAACTTTTTGCAACTAAAAAAAAGAAATTTAGTGTACATTTGCAATCATAGCAGGATATATATTTTATAATAATTTGTAATAATAATTGAACTGCTAATTTTTTATAATTGATCTGCTAATACTTTTTTTGGGCTAAATTCAATGTTTGCTCCCGGCAGCTTTTGAACGTGGATTACCCAAAGAAATTTGTTTATGATATAACATTAAATGGACTTTCAAAGCAAAAGAAAATTTTGCACTTATTTACTTCTGTAGTAAAGATTTTCCATTTGATTATTCCCAGAATCCTTCACCAAAATTCAGCTTTGTTTCGGGGTTTTGTATTATAAATTTGTTTAAAAATATATTGAAAAGCTATTTTTGACTCGTAGTCGAAGCTACCCCTCACCCTTCATACAAGGATTCGTTTCTTATCTGAAACTAGAAAAAACGTTCATGGTTTTTGCTTCTCTTTCACAACATAATGAAATAGAGTTTTCATTGGAAAATCTGAAATGAAAGTTTAATGTAGTTTCGTTTCTTGACGGAGAAAAAAGGTAAAAATGTTTCGAATATTTTTCCCCTGAATTTGCAATACCAGGCCCTCCAAGATTTTCATAGTTTTTGTTTGGAAATTTTCCAATGAAACACTGATGTTTCTCAAACTTAAACAAAAACAAAATAGTTTCTGATTTCGTGTCGCTAATTATGACTATGTCGCATCAAAATCAAAATTATTTATAATTTCGTTGAAACAGAAACAAACTTAAATACAATTTTGATTTGGATGTCGGAATGAGAATTAAGATTTTACACGCTATTGCTTCGGATATCAAAAAACTGAAATTTTTCGGGAGTATTTTCCGGTTCGATTTCGGTGAAATTTTTTGGATGTATTCAATGAAATGTGTACTCATTTATTGGTGATACTGATCAAAGGCTAAACTAGATTGTAGATGTCTGTTTTAACTGCTTACTGGTCTAACATCTTAACGTTTTTAATACCTATATTTTGTGCGTTGAATCGTATGATTGATATCAATATATGAAATTCTATTGGATAATGGATCGTATGATTAATATTAAATTCAACAAAAATGTTTTATGGTTCGTATGATTAATACAAATTCAATGTACAAAGATGCCGAGTTTTTTCTTCGAATAATCTTTGAAAATGGATGGAACAAGCAAAACATTAACATATACCTAATTTTTACGAAGTTTCACCTTAGCAGAAATTTCCTTTAAATTTTTTTGAAATCATCTATGCTCTTCTAACAACACAACAATAACTAACAACAACGCAACAATATAAATGAGGTCTTCCTCTTTAACACCAGCTTTGTGCAACTAATTATGACCATGACTGTATACATATTTAAAATATATATACAAAATAAAACTAAACAGTTGTGTATTATGCTATTATATAGTATAACGTACAATGTTTAAAAGTTTTCAGGCAATATAGAGAAAAGCTAAACTGTTTCACCGAAATAAAATTAAAGTTAGAAAGATTTGCTTAAGTACTTTCTGTTGTATTACACATAAAAACTTAAAGTTTTTTATTAGCTAAAATTTAAAGTGTATTAGGTAGATAAGAAATTTTGCAAATTGTATTCCTTTGAGCATATGTAGGATGGTTTTCATAAATATAAAATGGAATATTATTACCAGATATGGCAAAAATATTCTTCAATAAATGAATGTAATTAAGGCTGTTAATCAGTGTTGCCAATTTAGTTTTTATTCGGTAAATTTAGTTCTTTTCAACTCGTTTATCGTGGAAAATGTAAATTTAGTTCTTAGCCTTTTTCTAGTTTTTTCCTCATAATTTATTTTTTGCACGGAAACTTGCAAAAAATTTGCACGGAAACTTGGAATATTTAAATTTTGTGTATAAAAAAATGAAAAACATTTGAAAAAAAAAAACGCAAAAATACGGCTGTAGAATACAATTGTTATAGAAATTCTAATTAAATGATGGGATTTCGTTTAAAACTGTTGTACTTATTAAAGTAAATGGGAAATTTATGCATTCATTAATAGAATATCAAGATTTTTAAGAAAATCAACTTTATATACTATATTGACCATTTTGATCTTTATCTTGAGACAAAATGTTGTTTCTGAATACAAGTTTGGCTGCCATTTTTAAAAAAAATTCTCCAACGTTTTTTTGGTTAAATGAAAAATTACACCAAAATGACTGCTGTAGTAACTCTCATGAAAATGTGAAGAAGATATGCAATAAAAACCCGTTTCCTTCCCATGACAATTCATTGTACAATAGCTGTGAAACAAAGCATAAAAGCTCCATTTCATACGATATTCTCAATAACTGCACAAGCTATATCCGTACTTTTAAAATTTGGGTGATAGATAATTTGGAGATGAGTATTTATTATTTAATTCCAAGTTTTGACTCATATAAAAATTACGTGATAACGGTCATGGTTGCCAATTGCTGTTAAAGCAAAAAATCCATTTCAGACGATATTTCAAATGACTGCATACAAACTGGCCTTCTGTTTCTTTGTCATTTAAGTTAAGTTTGAAATCCATTGACTATTTTGGAATTGGATAAAATATCATAACAAAAAGTTGTTTCAGAATTATTTTTAATATCATGAAAATACTGACCAATGTCTTAGTCTTAGTCTTAATCTGTGTAATCTTATAAATTTTATATAATACGAATCAGATACTTGCATACTTGATATCATAAACTTAGTCTGTGTAATATTTTAAATTCTATATAATACAAATCAAATGCTTGCATACTGGTTACCATAATCTTATGATGTATCGTTTTACTCTTCAAAAAGATCTGTCCAAATAGTGACAAGAAAATCTTTGGAGTACAAATGAATCTTCGTAGTTTTGCAAAGAGAATTTTGTGATTGCAATTGTCAGTTGCGAAATATCATATTGTAAAATTGGACATTTGGCAATACCATATCCCTGAAATATCTGCTATTTTGTGTCTACATCACATATTTTTTTGTGCGAAAATGTCGAATTTTAACTAAATAAGCGTCATATCCGGAAAATTTTGATTTACTTCTTTCTATAAGTCAAAGAAATCTGACAAATGAAATAAATCGATAACTTGTAAAAGCATATGGCAAGGTTGCTTTAATTGGGAGAAGTGGCATCAAAAGTTTAAGAACGGTGAGTTCGACATCGAAGGCAAGGAATATAGTAGAAACCGAATGTACGCGAATACGCAAAATTAGAAACATTATGAAGGGTGAAATTCGCACCAAACACAAGAAAAACTTGCAACAACACTACGAATGATCCAACAGGCAATTTCGCAGTATTTAAAATTGTTGGGAATGATTCAAAGGGAAGGGAGCTGTGTCTGTATGTATTGACGCCTGGAAAGGTTGATGTTGCCCATGTGAAATGTATACGTGAAAGGATTGTTTGGATCCTCTAAGATAACGTAAACGAGCAAATCAGGTAGACCATTTGGTTACGCTTTAGCATCGAAAACTACCATAAATGTTAATAAAAAAAACCCATTTCATATAGATGGTATGATCAATTTGGCGTACTGGGGTTCTCTATCGAACTCATTGGATGAAATTAAGACGAGCACTCAAGAAAAAATGCTTTTGCCACTACTCAGAATGCTGTAAAATTATCCTATTGCATGATAACGCTCGTCCTCAAGCTGAGACGTCGGTTAAAAATTACTCAGATTCCCTCAACTGGATAGTCTCACAATTACCACTTGTTATGATCGCTTCATATCACATGAAGATACCAAAAATTGTGTTAACTCATGACTTTCCATCCATTTGTTATTTGTATACTGGCAGCAATCGGTGAAAAGTATTGGCTAACCGATGAACAATACTCTGAAAAAATGATGAATAAACGATCAGTTTTTGGTAAGGAATGGCTGAGTCTTATTTTTGTTCCTAATTGTTGTCTTAGCTCTAAAATATATCGCCCTAAATACAGGGAGATTGGACAAAAAGGTGGAAAGTAAAATATATAATTGACGAGACAGTGGCCTGTATCAAGGCAGTAACACATCTGATTTGCTATTTTTTCCGGATTTTGGCAAAGACTCAGTCCTGTGGATTCCTCGCATTTCTTGAATAAAATTATCTTAGAAGGTGGCAAGTGCGCCTTTTGTTCATTGTTTTCAATCAGGTAACAAAAGTTGTAGTTCCTTTTAAAAATCATAAAACTGATGACACAGTATTTTACAAGTACGACCCTAACACTGAACACCAAACAGTAGTACGGATCCCAAAATATTCAAATAAATCCATCAACAAGGAAAATAAAAATGTCAATTTACTTCTTTAGAGAGAGAGAAAGTTGTTTATGAAACTAGTTAAATATAATTGCCACTGGCACTGTTGCTACAAAGCTTTTCTGAATCTGTTGGGTAAATTCAAAATATGCTCGTACTTTTGCTGTCCCTGTATTGCACCACCATACTGTGATGAAAAAACGAACAATTTTATTGCACTGACAATCCTTAAAGGAATTTGTCATTAAAGGAATTTATATCCTTATGCTCTTAATCTCACAAAAATTGCACAGTTATTAAAAAATAGTTTTACAGACTTAGAAAAAAGTATTGAAATGAGTATGATTACATTAAAAAGAGACAAACAAGTGATGATTAAAAGTATACAATTTGAATATATTTTGTTTTTATTAAAGTTATATTTCAATCGAATCACTAATTCGCCATGCCTATGTTAAACAAAATTTTACATATACAGTTTTAGATTTTCTTTTATTTTACAATTTTATACTAAAAATCTTCACTTTTATTGCACTTAAAGTATAAAATCATAAAAACTAAATGAATCTACCAACTGGAATAAATAAACAGCGAAAAAGTTTGTTTGTTTTACTTGAGTGGCTTTAATAAAATAGACGAATTTTGTAAATATTTCTAAATGGAAAAAAATTTAAACTTAACTTTGAATAAAGTTAAAGTGTGCATAGTTTAATTAAAAACTTTAGATATTAAATAAAAAAAAAGAACTTGAAATAATAGAGTTTAACAACAAACTTTGCATTGCGTTAATTATTTCATGAAGTAAGAACACTTTTAGAAAAACTTTTTGCAACTAAAGAAAAGATAGAATTTCTGTGAACATTTGGAATCACATCGGGTTTTATATTTTACAACAAGCATCGCCAATGAGGTTATTTGAACAGCTAACTTTTTTCTAAAATAAATTGTTCCAAGGGCCCTTGAACGTGGTTGAAACAAAGAAAATGATTTTAAGTGTCGCACTATTTGGAGTTTTGAGGAATAAAAAAAAAAATTGTATATTTTAACTTCTCTCACAGCAATTTTTCGTTTTGGTATTTCTAGGCACGTTCACAAAATTTTAAGTTTGTTTCGGTTTTGATATTGTAAATATATTTAAAAGTATATTGGAAGTTTAGTTTTATTTCATTTTTTTTATCTAAAACGAAACTTAATTTAATTCGGTTTCCCTATCACTATATAATGAAACATATTTTCTGAATTTTGATGTAGTTTTGTTCATTGGCAGAAGAATAGATGTTGAACGTAGTAAATTCTTCCCATGAATTGAATTTTAGGAAAATTAAATGAACTTTATAAAGTAAAGTAAATTATGAATTATAAATTATGAATTGCATTGAACTGGATTGCCTTTAATTAAATTGTATTGTTTCGAATTAAAATTGCATTATATAAAATTACATTGAATTGAATTTGTAAATATTGTAAATTGTAAACATTAACTATTTATTTGCTTCTATAAAGGCCCCTTCAAACAACAATGTAACTGTGAAAACCTCAAACGCCCAAATAGCAACCCAGCGAAGCACGGAAGTCTCCTGGTTGAAATCAGCGAGATACTTGTTTTTTTCCGCCAGCCGCTAACCAGACCACTTCGCCAGCCGTTCTCAACATACGAATAAAACCTGAACAAAACCTCCCTCTCCCCCCTCGTAAGTATACACATCCCGCCAAGAACCCAAGTTTTTCTACAAAACCTCCAATCTCTGTTACGGAACCTAAGTTCCAAATTAAATCTTCGGACCAAATCTGACAGAGTTACACTCCTAGAATTTGCCGCTAAATTGTAAAAGGTGAAAATGCTACCAACAGTTTTGTTTTTTAATTTGCAATACTGGGATATCAGAGATTTCCACAGCTTTTGTTTGGAAATTTATTAGTGTTAATTCGGATATCAGAAACGGAAATAGATTGATAACACTTCCTGGTTTGAATTTGTTTTGGTGACGATCTCTTGATGTACTCAATGAAATGATAACTTATTTAACGATTATAATGACCGATGTATATAGAGAAATATAGAGTACTTTTTACCGTCTAGACTAAGTTGTGATTATCTGTTTTGCCTGCTTGAAGGTTCAATACTTTTATATTTTCAATATTCAACATCTGTTATCGTATGACTAACATTAATATATATCCAATGTCAATGTGCACCGGATCGTATGATTAATATTATATTTATCAAAAATAAACTTTAAATTAATATGAAATTTTCTACGAATATTTAGTTCTTTTGAATATAGGCGAAACAAAAATGCCTGAAATAGAATAATATTAAAGAAGTTTTCATGCATTTTTGACTTTATTTCTGCATCTATTTCTTTGAATATTTCGAATGAAATGTAAACATCTTTAATACTTTTTGCCGGCTACACTAAATTGTGATTATCTGTTTTGGCTGCTTGAAGTTCCAGTACTTTTATATTTTCAATATTCAACATCTCTTATCGTATGATTGATATCAATTTAAATATGCACCGGATCGTATGATTAATATTATATTTGCCAAAAATGAATATGAATGTAAAAGCCCATAAATTTTACATTAATATGAAATTTTCCATGAATCTGTGTCCCTTTGAAACAAAACAAAAAGCAGTTTCCATTAATTGTTGACTTTATTTTTGCATCTATTTCTTGGAATATTCCAAATGGGATGTGAACATATTTAATATAATTGAAGCGCTTTTTAGCAGTTATAATAATCACCTGTCATCAAGCATTATCGGGAAGTACAAAGTATTTTTCGCTTTATAATTTATAGTCCTAATATTTTGTACTCCAACTCATAGGGTTGGTGTTAACCTGTATAAAATTATTTGCATTAAATCTGCATTAATTATTTTAATTTTTTTTTTTAAATTTTGTTTAATTGTATTTTAATAATAAAATCATATGATTAATATTAATTGTACCAAAATGGGTTTATTGTTCATTATGGTGGCAAAGTAATAAGCAATTATGTTGCTTTTCGGCAACTGAAATGTGTGCGATTTAAATAAATTCAATGTAAATTAAAAAAATTAGAGTACAAAATGTTATTTGCGTGCGGAAGAGACAAAAAAAAAAAAAATAATGGAAAAATTATAATACTAAATGATATTTTTGAAAATTTATTGAAGGGCTAGCTAATTTTTGCACCTTCTACCATCGATGACTGTTCTTCTTGGATATTTTGATGAAGCTATCATAGTAGCTGCATATTCTATCTGTTATAATGACAGTCTGCAGTTAAGATTTCTGGGGAAAATGAATCTATTTTTTTACCGGTTCAATCAAATTGATTTTTTTTTTAAATATTAAAACGTGTGATCGACACCAATGTATGTAAATCTTAAATGTCCACGATTTTATTATCTAAGGTTAATAATAAATTAACAAAATACAGAAAAGTTTAGTTGTTTCATTTGAGCGGCCTAAATGAAGTAGAAGAGTTATGTGAATATTAAGGGCGATGTTTGAATCTTGTATTCGGTAAAATTCTGTTTAATTATAATAAAAACTTTAGATATTTAATTAATGCAACCTGCAATAACAGAGTTAAGAACAGAGTTAGAACTTGCATTTTATGTTACCCCAAAAAAATTCATTAAATACGTAAACATGCGTATGATTAGTATAAACTCAATACGCATTTGCTAATATATCGGCTCGTGTGTTTTACACAATAAAAAGTTTAAGTTTTGCATGTGTCACGTCTCTATATCAGCCGATTGAACTTTTGTCTCTCCATATTTCCAACGAAATGTGAATTAATTTTGACAGTCGTCTCATACTTTGTTGGTTATAAACATCTTTGGTAACAACAATTTATGAAGGATGTTATAGCTTTTTGCCTGCTAAACGAACTTGGGATTATTCGTTCCATTTGCTTAATGAATTCATATTTTTTGATTTATAATATTTTCCTCATCGAATCCAATGATTAATATCAATCTATGTAAAACTTAATTGTGCATTGGAACATTGCTTACAAAAAATTCTATGATTAATACAAAATTAATCTAAGTTTGCCAGTGTATTGGCCCGTGTATTTGAAAAAAGCGCTCATGAGTGATACAAATTATAAATTTTTTGTTAAAATCAATTATTTTGTACAGACAGTATTTGAACATGGTCGGAACAAAAAAAAAAATGTTTGGCAACAGTATAACAATGAATGAATTTTCATGGAGAAATCAAAAAAAAAAAAAAAAAAAAAAAATAAAAAAATATACGCTGCGTTTTTCACAGCTTTATTCCGCCTCGATATGAACTCATGTAGCTAATTGCCGCCTTTTTTGTTGATTATGACGAGAATTTGCTGTTGTTTTTTTGTGTTAAGTTTTGTTTCATCTGCTGAACAAATTTGTGGTTATCTCTTTTGTAAGCTTAATGGCTTAATACATTTTAATTTTTAACATTTTAAACAGCAAAGCGTACTCGTATAACTGAGACCAATCCCATGTAAAACTTTGTTGGGTATTGAAACGTATGATTAATATTAAATTCGCCTAATATGATCTATTATCTATTATGGTAATAAGTTGTAATGCCAAAAAAATACATAGCAGTAATGAATCAATTTATAGCGTATTCAAAAAATAGGGTGAATTTTAATTTTTCTCAAAAAATATTTATTTATTCAACAATTTTTATTTTATCTTCTTCAAAGTAGTCCTCCTCAGATATAATACACTTGTACCAGTGTTTTTCCAATCCTCGGAGCAGTTCTGATATGCACTTTTTGGTATGAGCTCTCTCAGCGATTAGGTTTTTATCTCCGCAATCATCGCAAAACGCCGTCCTTTCATGAGTCTCTTCAATCTTGAGAACAGGAAAAAGTCGCAGGGGGGCAAATCTGGTGAATACGGTGCCTGTGGTAGAATAAGGGTGTTGTTTTTGGCCGAATAATCTCTCACAAGGAAAAATGTGTGAGCAGGAGCGTTATCATGATGCAAAAGCCTTGAATTTTTTTTTCACAATTCCGAGCATTTTCCTCACATTGCTTCACGCAAACGGCGTATAACTTTAAGGTAATACTCCTTATTTACCGTACGACCTTGTGGTAAGAACTCCTGATGTACTACGCCATGGTAATCGAAGAAAACAGTGAGCAAAACCTTGAGATTTGATCGAATTTGACGTGCTTTTTTGGTCTTGGACTCTCCTGGACTTTTCTATTGGGACGATTGGGCTTTGATGCCATGACCATATACCCATGATTCGCCACCAGTTATAACCCTTTTCAGCAAATCTGGATCATCGTTGACATCTTTCAACAATTCCTGAGCGATGCTCATGCGACGTTGTTTTTGGTCAAAATTTAGCAATTTTGGAACGAACTTCGCAGCCACACGTTTCATGTACGAAATTTCCGAAAAGATTGCGTAGCATTAGCCGACCGATATGCCGACATCCTCAGCAACTTCTCTAATTATGATTCGACAATTGTCCATAACAATTTTCTTCACTTTCTCTACATTTTCATTGCTTGTTGATGTGCTGGGGCGTCCAGAGCGAGCGTCGTTATTCACGTCTTCTCGACATTTTGTACCACTTGTAAAAATTTTTTTGACTGAGAGAACTCTCACCGTGTACCACTGTCATCATTTCAAGTGTTTTTGAGCAGTTAATTCAATTTTTTACACAAAATTTGATGCAACTTCTTTGATCCATTATTTTCGATAGCAGAAAATCACCGAACACGCAAACTGCTGTCTTATTTATGGCTCTCACAAACAAACTAAACATTCTGTATGGATAAAACCGTCATACCTTCAAGACGAGTGTACCAACATAAAAAGTAGTAATCAAAAGTTGAATGTACGTCGTCCGCAAACTTTGAAAATTAATCTTATTTTTTGAACAGACCTCGTTTATTGAAATAACTTAGTTGCATATAGGCTACTTAGTTGCATAGGCTACGGTAAGGCTCTTACAAAAGTTCAAAATCTGAACAATAAAATAGAATAAAAGTCAAGTTTGTAATTTTATATAGGGCACATAATTTATAAACCGAAAGAATCGAATATTATAATGTGATTCAGAAAGATCATACAAGATGTTGCTGTTGAATTTCATATGTGGATGATGGAATTCCGGTCTATCCACTCTAATTGAACTTTATCAATGTGGCCTTCAATCTGAACTACAGTCTTTAACCAACCAGATATTCGCAATGTAATCAAAGTTTCAGAGCACATCAGAAAATAGATTAGTATGTAGTTTCGTCTTTCCTTCTTTCTCGAAATGGCAAAAAGTGCTTAAAGACATGGCCGAGTTTTGTATATCAGAAAAGTTGAAACGCCTTTAGGTAATGGCCGTAGGCAGAACAAAAGTTTACCCTGTGTTTTATTGACAAATTCCCGGAATACATCCTGTCGTATATTTCAATTTCTTTTCCATTGCTATAATGTCAATAGACATTATTCTGGTGCCTTTCATAAATTTGATTTATTCCGATTAAAATTAGTAACCTACATAGCAATAGAATATTTCGCAAAACATTTCATCATATAAAAAATTAAGTCAGCGAAACATTTATCAAGTCTTTGAAACACATTCATCGCAAATCGTTAATTTATATAACACTTAGCCCTACTTTCTTGATATGTTTCGGCAGATAGCCAACATTAAGTGTATGGCAGAAAATCATAAATTAGTCAACTTCCTGTCCTGGCAATATTATTTTCACAAGAATTTATGTGCACATCTTTAGCTAAGTATGCAGTTGTATTTTGTGGTTTTATTCGCAGGGATGTTTGTGGGTTGGGGGCATCATTCTGTGGGAAACATTAACCTTTCCCCATTGTGGGGGTATTCCAATTCAACTTGTCTTCTATGCACTATTGTTAGCATAATGTGTGACCCTCAACCTTTTAATGAGTTCGATAAAATGACTGAAAAACAAGGAAAGTGTACAGAACTTTTTTACGATGCAGTTTTCTACCGGTAATGTTGTAATTAAATTTACATAATACATTCTAGTATCAGAGTATCTATCGGAGATGTAACAAAAATAGGCGAAAGTGTAATGGCGAGATGGGAGATATTAAGTAATGTATATTGCAGTTGGATTATGTATATGAATAACAAAACATATGCATAAATTTTCATTACTACTACATAGTTTAATGGGCATAGGGCATATGAATAATACTATTATTCAATGATTTCCTACACTTGTTATACGAGTGGACTGTTTGGCATTAAATTGCATTGCTGTTTATGTTAACCATACGCGACAACATTTTTTATAACCATTTAATTACAAGGAAGCCTTTAAAGGTAACGATATACGAATGAAATTGCAGTTAGACAATTGCATGTTACTCATACGAACTACGAGCAGGGTATGAATACAAATTAATATTAATCATACGATTTGTTTTTTTGTTTTCATATAATTTTTTAGATAAGCGTCAACGGTGGACTTGGCATGCAGATATAAAAGCTGACTAAATTAAAATCACTTAATAGCAATAATGTCGCTTTTTGTATAGACATGACGAAAAATTTATGAATTTTATACATATGTATATACGTTTTTTACATTACATGTAAGGCTTCTAGAGAAGGATGGACATAAATCTCCGAATTGTAAACTTTGTATAAATAACAATACAATTTGTATAAATACAATACATTGGGACCTATATTAGTAATAACTATTGATGTTCACATACGTAAACATGTATGCCTAATGTGTAGTAAAAAGAAATTCCTTGTGTTTGCAGGATACTGAGGGCTTTGTTCAGGATAGTTAGAATGGTCTAATTTAGATCAAATATGCACACATTTAATAAACAAATTGGAGCAGTTTATTTTCACAAACTTCTCTAGAGGAAGATTTGTCACCAGCAAAATCAAGTGCTGTAGACAACAACAGGTAGTTCACATAGTTCCAGGTCTTTGAGCTTGGTTGGAAGGTTCTTATGCATCAACATTATGGTTTGGATTTGACACCTAGGTGCAAAAATCTACCCTAGAGAAACTTGTGAAAATATAATGTCTAGGTTTGTTGCCAACAAGAACGAGGGTTTCTGTGATGGAGACATAATGGAACAATCTTGGAAGTGTCAACAAAGTCATCGAACAAAATGTTGCAGATTTGACCTAAACCGTACCTTTCTAACTAGCTGAATAAGGTATCTAATGTCATTCCACATAAAACTACCCTGATATGCACTGAAATTGGTAAATATTACCTCAACCTTCAATCTTTTTTGTTTTTTTGGATGTGATCATACAATCCAGTTTTAAACTCCCTCCCGCCATTTCTTATCATCCTTTTCCAACTTCACCCTTTACTATAACAACAAAAACATAACATACGTAAGTATACTATGAACGTATATCCCATTCTCTTGAGGCGTTCACTGTCACGTATAGAACAAAGTGACCAAAACTATGTCTGGTCACACTAAACTAAAGACATAAAACCAGTTTGTTTGGAATATTTATGACTCTCTTCTTGTGTGGACTACATTCACCTCTACTTTGTAGCTATAAAATGGAAAACGATACAACGACGGACAATAAGTACCCGTCCAGCAATTTAAATAGATATGGCTGCTTACTTTAGGGCTGACTGACCTCAATTCATACATAGTTAATTGACGTCGAAAGTAGAGTTTTATTTATCTTTAGTTCAGTTCATTTTATATCAGTTGGGTTTAGTTTCAATTTGCTGTGAACTCAATTCCGTTTAAGTTCACTTCTGCCATTTTATTGTCTTATTACGGAGCATTAAGTTTTACTCTTTTATTATTTATTATCCACCCCCCCCCGACAATTGTTCAGTACATGGTGGTAATGGTGGTGAGCAGCTAGGAAGGAGTGAGAGGGCAGCTGATTATGGCAACGCAATGTGGTTGATTTTAAGGGGATGGGGGAGGCAGTTTGTTGTCTGTGTAAGTGGCTTTTAATAACGGTCACTATAATTAAAATCGGGTTTGGCTACATGCATGGACTCTGTGGACAATGAAACCAATGGCATGAAAACCACAGGGATTGGGTTGGATCTGGTTTTTGGCATCTTTGGAACAGACACTAAGCAATTGTTAGCAATTTGCAAATTTTTAATTTACTTTGATAACATATTGCATTTTTAAGGATTTTTAACACATTTGCTTTATTTGGGAATTTGGAATGTTTTGTTAAATTTGTATAAATGATATTTTGAAAATGTATAATATTCTAAAAATCTGGATTTCTTAATAATTTAGACACGTCTAGTGAATTTTGTGGAACGTTAAACGCTATGTTGAAATGTTGGACGGATTTTTGGCTCCAGAAATTGAAAGTTCAAGAATAGTGAATTCCAGAACTTGGTTTCAACAAGATGTGAAGCAGATGTTCCCTGACAGACTGATTTCGAAAAGAGGTGTTATCCCATGGCCCCCACGTAATCCAGGCTTTACGCCTCTTGAATATTTTTTTGTGGGGATACCTCAAACCCAAAGTCTACATATACAGTAATAATCCAAGAAACATCGTTCAGCTCAAGGAGAATATCCGTGGTGAAATGTCAGCCATTGCACCAGTATTACTGAAGAAAGTTTTCAATAATTTTCGTTTGCGGTTAGAGGAGTGCCGTCGTAGAGAGGGTCACCATTTAGATGATGTTGTTTTTAAAAAATAAACTCCATTTATTACTTAGATTTATTTTAATCATACCTAAACCATAACCATAACCATACCTAAATAAACTCCATTTAACTGTACCTTTTGCATTTATTTTTTAATCTATTTTTGAAATATGCACGTTCTATTGCGCCACCCTGTATTTTGAATATTTCAAATATTTCGAATATTTTGAATGTTTTAAATATTTTTAATATTTTAAATATTTAAAATGTTTTTAATATTTCAAATATTTTGAGTTTTTTTTTTTGAATATTTTGAATGCGTTGGATCTTGAGATTGGTGATGGAATCTACTAATCGATTACTTTTGGTGTCCACTAGCAATTCATAGTGTTGAAGGAAAAAGGATCCAATAATGGGTTGTGTCACGTCAGCTACTATAAGTGACCATAGAAAACTCCGCC
The DNA here is from genome assembly GCA_019455685.1 of Philornis downsi. Lineage (NCBI taxonomy): Eukaryota > Metazoa > Arthropoda > Insecta > Diptera > Muscidae > Philornis > Philornis downsi. The sequence continues at coordinate 745,380 of JAHXMU010000279.1, read as the reverse complement.
GGAGTCCAATATTGCAATTGGTAACTTTTGTTCCATACGTACGAATTTTTGTATTATTAGCGGCATATAAAACGAATGTATTGGCGTTTTTTGATTTTTCGTTTTGGGTGGCTGGAAAAACAGGAATATCCGTACATATGTCAATAAGGTACCTGAACTTCAATTGAGAATCCTGAATGAACAGGCGACTTATTCGACGGCGATCCTCACCCGTCACCTTAGGTGAGGTGCCTGATTGTTTTCCGCAGACTTAAATGAACACGGTGATCGACATTTCGTTGCTTTGGGGCCAAATTTACTTTGATACAAATATTTTGATGAGGTAGACTGAGAACGACTACGATTGCGAGAACCATCGATTTTGATGTCGGCCTTTAACAGATAAAGCGTTAATCTTACACATTAGCTCTTGCATCTGTCTCTCCAACAAAAGCAAACGGTAATCACGGAAGCAGTATTAATCATTCCAGTACCATCAGATTAGCCATATATTTTATCCGCCATGACAACAAGCTTTTCAACTTTGTCATCACTTACAGAAAGTATGGCCTTGGCAGTACTTAGAAGACGTTGAATCCAGAGGATCAGAAACCTTACCGCTAGACAATTCACGCATCTTTCTTAATAGGCCTGATGGTTTTCTGTCACCAATACTTACATTTTCTAGAAGTTGCCGCAGACCTTTGACTCAACAAATTCGTCCAATAATGCTGATTTGAATGCGTCATATTTTTCCCCTGCTGGTGGTTGCTTTACAATATGACTCACATGATTAAGGATATTGCTGTCAATCGAACCGACCAATGTGCAAAATTTTATAGTATCGGATACTATCCCAGATGTTATAAATTGGGATCAAAGTTGTCGAAACCATAATTTCGGATTTTGTCTCTAGAATGGTGGCACACGTACCGCAACACGAGAAATTTCGGCAGCTTGTGAGAATGAAGTATTTGTAACATCCTCTACGCTATCCAATGGCATAATTATTCTTATTTTCCAATTTATTTACGGGTCACCAATGTGGTTCAAAGCCGTTGTGTTCTTTTTGGGTAATCAATACATACTAATTTTATTTCTATAAATTTCCATTCCCAAAATAAAAATACCAATGCAAACTAGATTAATTTGAAAACTTATTTCTAAAGTACAAATATGTCAGGTATAAAATATTAATTGTTATGCATCGTCACAAGTGAAAGGTTTGCCACTTACGAATATGAGTCGTTTAACAATGGAGGAGTGCGAAAAGTAGTTAAAACCTACTACAAAAGTGGTGATTTAAACGTGGGCTTTCAATCCAACTAAATTTTCTTCAGCAATGAATAAAAATTGTCACATTGGTTGTGGAAAAGTCATTGCATGCGGAAAAAATGACTGTTTGAGACGCATTATGATTTGGAGGCGTCAATAAGCCTTATTTTTTCGAAAACTGCCTTAAAAGGATCCACAGCTTCAACCAATCCAGAGGCAGTCATTTAAATGACATTGTATATCGTACATAATGGCAAGGTCCAGGCATTGTAATGAAATAAAAGCTTCATCGAAATCATAGCTTTATGTGTGTTTTATTTACCTTTACTTGAAAGCGAAAAAAATGGATAACCTTATAATTAGAATATTTGGTATTTATTCTATCAAAAGAAGTGCTGTGAATTGACCTGTTAAAAAAAATCTCTTCAAGAGATTGCCAAATTACTAAGTTGGTATATTTATCTAGTAACCTTAAGCAAAGCCTGCGAGCTATCGGTCCTTTAGTTCTTTTACAGAGCTCGACTTTATTGGCTCATCTCCAGTATGTTTTTTTTTGGCAATTTTTATACTGACACATTATAAAAATTTTTTATAATTTTTACAATTGAAAAAGTAATTTTTCTCATATTAAGAAATTTTGTGTGGTGGGATATTAATTGATCTGGTTAGATTTCAATGGCCTTCAGCCGTAGTTAATGTCGATAAAGTAAAGAAAGTAGTGATTGGAAATTGTAAGCAAAGATTGAGAAAGGTAGTTGCTGTTGTTTCTGGGTCTCCCACTTTATTTTGTATTATTTCATGATTGCTTTTGTATGAAGAGCAGTAAAGCTACCGTTCGACTACTTCCGAAGGACCTGGATTTTCTTCACAAAATACGTTATAATTGATGATGAGATATTAGTTTACAAGGTTGACATGCAAACCAGTGAAAAAGCTGTTTAATGGCTCCTTCTAAATGAATCAAAACCCAAAAATAAACACGTGAAAGTCCTTGAGTTGAGTATTTTTTTTTTTTTAATTATAGCGGGATTGCGTGCTCAGAATTTGACGAAAGAGGACAATTTTCTGGAAAGAAAATGTATGCATTTTACTCTTTTTACACTTTCTTACAAGACAGCAACAAATTTGGACGAACAAATTTCTGGCTAATGACTCTATAAATATCGTCGAACAACTACCGAATTCAGCTTGTATAACTCCGGCTGGCGTTTTTCTTTCCACAACTTAAACTACCACTGCGATGTACACGTTTTCAGTTGATAGAAGATATAAAAGAGAACTCGCGATGAGAACTGAGATCTTTTCTAGAAAATTTGAACATATAGCGTACATATATTTGTGTTTCTTCATCCAACGCCCTTTTTTCCTTGCTGCAAGGGTGGATGAAATGCCACAGAAGATGTGGTAAATTACTAGAATATCATCAGCACATGCTGGAAATGAATTAAAAGATGTAGACAATTTATAACTCCCAGCTATGGTTTTACAAAATGTCAAATTGGATATTGTAAACTTGTTTAAAGTACATTAAAAATTTGTTTCTGACTCATGTTTAAACAGATATTTTGATTCCAGAATCTGAGACGAAAATATAGTTTTACGCAGTTTCGTCTCTTAGCCTGAATCAGAATTGAAACTAAATTTAGTTTCGTTTTTGGGTAGAGAAGAAGGCCTGGTGCCAAAATTGCACAAAGCAAAAATGCTTCAAATAATTTATTTGTTGAATTTACAATACCAGACTCTCAGCAATATTCACAGTCATTCAAAAATGTTTGTCTAATTTTGTTAATTAAAACTTTTCGAATTAAATACAAATTGAATTGGAATTAAAATTATCTTTTCCAGTGTAAGAATCATAATCAAAAGGAACAAAAGAGAAACAAAATTCAATACAATTTTGAGTCGGAATCAAAATAATAACTGTATATTTAATTCAAATTCCGAAATTTACTTTCGTTTCAATGACGGCCCTGAACTTAAGAAGTTCTGAGTGAACCAGACGCTCGGTCAGAAATGGTTATGAAATTTCTGTGGTCAAGAAGTATAGAAAAAATTTGGAATTTTGGAAAATCTATCAAGAGACAAACGGTGATCGATCAATTTAGAAAGTCATGAAACATATGTGGTAAAAAGATAATTGGTGTTTAAAGTGCCTACTCTTGGATATTTATTACATTTATTACTGTAAGACATGATGCATATCCTCATTTCTTCGGGCGAAGGTACAAAAAGAGCCCTTTAATCGAAAACATGCCATACTTGCCAGTTTAACGCTGGTCCTTGATCACTTAATTTTACTTAATACTACTGAGTACTTTGAATTTTTAAGTTTGCATTTTTAGTGTTTTTTTTTTTGCCGAAAACCTCTTTCCGATTCATTTCATTCTATGTTCATAAAAAGGCATCCATGCATCTTATTGGTCTCATTGAATTCGCCCCATTGTCACCGCTTTGCATAATCCTTCCCGATGATTTGTGGTTGCATCTCATTGAAATTCTGTTGAATGCAATGAAGATGTCGAATACGTTGCATGCATAAAAGTGTCAGTGTTTACCTCTGTGTACTGTCAGGCACGTTTGTGTCATCCATCCTCTTGGCCACTGTACTTAAGTCATTTCTGGGACTAATGGTTTGACAACTTTACGTGAGGAGGTTCATACCCAGTCATGGGTACATTGAAATTCCGTTAACGTTAGATTCATTGCATTACCACAACTCAGTGCCAAAGACTAAGGTAGAATATTTGTGGTTTTTGGATATCGACAAAAGGATATCGACAAGGATCTCAAAAGAATGCAAATGCTTGTGATGACAAATTGAGATATGTGGTTGCATTTCCTGTGCACCTGGAAAGGCAAGGAGTTCTGCTATGCTATGGTCGTAGGGGATATTGATGATGTTTGCTGTTTGCCTCTGATTGAGTTATGGCAGTCCATAAGACATTCATAATCACAGGGTATTAACATTTTAAGGTTTCATGGGGCGCCAGTTAAGACGACACACTTTTTTATAAGCATTTCTCAATTTTCAAGGTTTTAGAACTAATAATATATTAAATGTTGTTGGCTGGAAATAGCCTTCAAATATGAAAATGCTAGTTCACACCTAAATCATTCCTAATATTGAGCCGAATATGGTTGTAGGTTTTAGCATAACTTTATCGCGAATTTGTTTATTGCACTTTTGAATACATACGTTTCTAAAATCAATCAATCACTTTTCATTTCTGCGAATATTCATTCCAATGAATTTATACAACTTTCAATATAGATGATTCGTTTATTTTCCCCCGTACTCTGGGTAGAGTTGAATGCTATTAATAACTCTGATTGAAAATATTCAATGCATGAAGCTTTTTTCGAAATATATTTGATTTATTCGAGTTGTTATCCTATTAATAACGTCGTTTATATTTAGTGTGAATTGAAAATTTTGATTTCATACAGTGTTTAAATTGTATTATAGGAAACAATCGAGGCAAATACAAGTGGATAAGAGCAAAGTTGAACAGGCGCCAAATATCGCTCTGGCCACAATTTATGTACCCATCTCACCATCGACTCCAATTCATAGTAGCCATGAAAGATGAATGGGTATGCTGTTAAAATGTTCTCACTCATGCATAATATATAGGTAGATATAACAAGCAAAAGTTCAGTATTTTTCCAATAGATGGCTTTTTGTAATGTGTATCTAGCGTTGTGTAAATGTGTTCAGATTCCACTAAATGATATTAGAAAGATAAGGTTTCGTACTCAAAAACTACACAGAAAGTTTTGCTTGACTCAGTATTGTTGAAGCATGCGTCAGAATTTCTTCCACAAAATCGAAAATGTAAGCCTGGCTGTTGGATTTATGAATAATGTTTCACGTTTTGAAACTGCAATAGCTAATCACTCGCAGTTATGGTTTCATCGATTCCGTTCCAGTAATTTTGATGTCAAAGATGCACCACGCTCTGGAGGGCCAATTGTCAAAAATATCGATAAAATAATGAAAATCGTCAAGTCCGATTGTCATGTAAGAACTCATTCGATTGCTTAAAAGACTAAATATTACACAAGAAATTATTTAGAACGACTTGAATAAGATTCGGAACAAAGAAAAGCTCGACATATGAGTGTCACACCAGTTAACGCAGAAAGACTTCATGGACCGAATTTCCATCTGGAATTGCTACTGAATTGCCAAAAAATCGCCCCATTTTTAAAGCGGATAGTGACTGATTTCCAAAAGTGGGCCATTCGCGGCAATGTCAAATGGAAACAGTCATAGTCAAATTATGGTGGGCAGGCGCACACTCGGACAAACCAGAATTGACGGTTAAGAAGGTTTTGCTATGTATTTGGCGCTGTAGGCAATGAATTGTCTAATATGAACTCCTCCTCTACGGGCAAACTCTTAATTCAGACCTGTACTCTTAATAATTGCATAGTCTGAAGGAAACAATTACATAGAAGCGATCAATTTTGATCAATAGGAGGAAAATCATATTCCATCAGGACAACGTTAGGCCACACATGTCGATAGTGTCCCGTCAGTGGCTTGGTGGCTCAGTTCTGAGATCTTTATGCATCCACCTTATTGTCCGGATCAAATACCAAGTGATTACCACCTACTCCTCTCAATGGCACCGGTCAAAATCGATTATCCCAGTTGTTTTTGACAATTTGAACTTAATAAATGAAATCTTCAATGTCATGCGAAAAAATATGAATTATTTTTTTCCGTATCAAAAATACTTTGAGCAAATTTTAAAAATTAGAATATCTTAAATAAGCGGAGTATTTCGATTTTTTTTTTAATATTTTGAACATTTCTAATGTATAGAATAGTTTTGAGAATTGAATGTTTGCTTAGAAAAATTGAATGTTTTGAATGTTCTTCATATCATCAATATTTTAATATTTTGAATATTTGAAATATTTGAAAATTTTGATTACTTAGAATATTTAGAAAATTTTAATATTTTAAACATATTAAATATTATGAACATTCTGAATATTTTGAACAATTTGAATATTTTGAATATTTGAAATACATTGAATATTTTGATTTGTTTAAATATTTTGAATATTTTGATTTGTTTAAATATTTTGAATATTTCAAATATTTTCAATATTTAAAATATATTGAATATTTTGAGTATTTTGTGTATTTTAAATATTTTGAATATTTTACTTTGGATATTTGAAGTATTTTTAATACTTTGCATATTTTACATATTTTGAATATTCTGAATATTTTGAATACTTTGAACATTTTGAATATTTTAAATATTTTGAATGTTTTGAATATTTTAAATATTAAAAATATTTCAAATATTTTGAATACTTTGAACGTTATGAATATTTTGTATATTTTTTTAATATTTTCAAAATATTGATTTCAATATTTTGAATATTTCGAGTACCTTGAATATTTTAAATATTTGTGAATATTTTGGATATTTTGAACATATTGAATATTTTGAGTGTTTGAAATATTTTGAATATATTGAATATTTTGAATACTTTGAATATTGTGAATATTTTGGATATTTTGAATATTTTGGTCATTTTGAATATTTTGAATGTTTTAAATATTCTAATTTAATATTTTGAATATTTTATGAATAATTTGAATATTGTGAATATTTTAAATATTTTGAGCATTGTAAATATTATAAATTTTTTGAATATTTCGATTATTTTGAATATTTGGATATTTTAAATATTTTGGACATTTCGAATATTTTGAATATTTTACATATTTTGAATATTCTAAATATTTTAAATATTCTAAATATTTCAAATCTATATGTATATATCTATATATATAAATCAATTGCTGTGCGTTAGTCTCGCTAAAGCTCGAGAACGGTTGGACCGATTTGACTCATTTTGGTCTTAATTTATTGGTAGAGTATTCCAGAAGGTTTAAAAGGTTTTATTTGAAGTGATAGATGGCGTTGGAGATGAGATTTTTGCAATTAATTTTTTTTACCACATTAACATTTTGAAGGCAAAACAACGTTTGCCGGGTCAGCTAGTATGTATTATAAATACTTTGAACATTTTGAATATTTCGAATACTTTAACTATTTTGAATATTTCGAATTTTGAATATTTTGAATATTTCGAATTCCTTGAATATTTTAAATATTTTGGATACTTTTGAATATATTTTGTGACATGTGCCCAATCTGCTCTTGCCAACAGTCATATAAACCCCCGTAACTCAGGAATAGTTTAGCTTGAGCTCATGTCTTTTTAATTATTTTTTTTCTGCGAATCTTAACACAGCATATGAAAAAGAGGGTGTTTGAGCCACCGCCTCTGTTATGCTTCTCAAAGGTGACGTTACATCCTAAAATTTTGCCAGAGCATTTAGAATATTGTGTTACATCAGTAGAGTATTCGTTTTAAGAATGCATTGTTAGACTTTAGATTGTGATTATCCTGATCGGCATTACTACATCCCTTCTGATTCATAATACTTTTGATATAGTTGATATTAATCCTATATATTAGATATAGGTTACAAAATTAACCTAAAATCAGGACATTTGAAACACTTTATATTATCCAGTATAATTATGAATTTAGTTCATTGTATTCCACGCTTAGTGGTATAGAATGTCTATACCACTCTATATATAAACTCATTTCTATATAAGAACTCATTTCTGAAATGTCAGTACATGAACTTCTACTCATCGAGCATCTTATTTACCTAATTCCGTTGTGAGGGAAAGACGTTGACCCACTCCTTCCCTTTCATTGTTTTTATACCAATACTTTCAGTTTTGCTTGCTGATACCATCTGTTGTACCTTCCATTTATTGCGAACGCCTCAATGCTATCAATTTGATAGTCCAGCAATGCGGTCATAAATTTTCACGCGGTGGTTAGACGGACGGAAAGGCGGAAGTCTGGCAAATAATGCCAGTACGTGACAGACAACCCAAGTGGGAGCACTTTGTTGCAATGTTTGTTACTGATTGTGATGCATCTACCAGTACCAGGATCAGCATAGCATCATGCATTGCATAAAAATTAAATTAAAAAGTTCAATCGATGCAGTGATTTTTGCCACCAATTGTCACACTCGATTGCTCCGGGGTTGGTAACGAGGCGCAATTTTACTTTCCGAGGCGATGATTTATGTCTGTCATTGCGGGTCGTTGGAATCGATTGCAATGGAAATAATAAATGGAGATTAGCAGCTGGGTAGAAGTGATGCTGTAGAGAAACGTTGAAATGACCCATTTCAATTAATGTTTAAGCGAGAAAAGTGAAATGGATGGCTATTGGTGTCAGATAAAGTAAGAAAAAAAAACTGAATTGAATGGAGTTCGTTCATTGTTATATATATTGTTCAAAAACAATTTGGTTTTCATATCAAAAGTTGTTAAAGTGATTGGGAGACTGGTTGATAAAGTTATTGCTTTTGCAATAAATATGAAAAAGTGGAGGAAAAAGCCTAACAATGTCATAGAGTAGGTTTAGTTAGAGTTGCTCTGCTGTCTTTAAATAAAATCAAATAAATATTGTTTGGAGTAGAAACATGTAAGTCAGTTAAATGCTGAACACTTTGCTGTCCTTGTATAGTTTTTATGCCGTATATGGAGCTGTTAGCAGCTAATCTGGCGACAAGATATATCCAGATATATATCGTAGTGGAATTATAATTTAATTTGATGTTTTTCTTTAAAATTCATAAATTTGAAAATTTTGAAAAAAACCCGAAAGGTAGGTATAATTTTTAGAACCCTTTTTGTTGTATTTTTATAACCGCTTAGAAAACAGCATAGATATTGCATATATTGTGAGTTATTTTACAACACTGTCAGCAGAAAGAGGCATCATCATTATACCTATCATAATTCATCATTATATCTATACAAGTTAAGTAGACGCTCTTCATAATAGAAGACCCAAAAATATATAAAAATTAGGATTCTTTCAATTTCACATTCCACCAAGAGGACTTATCTAAATATATATATTTGCCAAAAAATCCACAAAATTTTTACTGTATTAAAAACAGATAAGCCAAAATAACTACTGTCAAAGTTTGGAATTTTATTTCCAAAAAAAAAATTTTAAAGAAAACATTTGTATATTGGCTTCCATGTTTTCTATTATAACACAAAACAGATTAGAATCACATTCTAAACAAATTGCCAGCATTTTTAAACAAAATGGCGATTTCAGAACAGCAATAAAACTAATTTAATTTTTCGTTTACGGAACTAAATCAAATTTATTGAGACGATTCGCTTCTTGTCTACCATATGAGTACTCTCGAAACTGTTCCAAACATGTTGGAAATCCACTTTTGTAGCTTTCTCTCAATCGGATAAATAATAATATATCCAATACACCGATACAAAAAAACTAATATTTTTGTCACAAAGAAAAATTACGTTTATGAAAATTACTTTCTTTCCATCCACCATAAGGTAATAAACCTACCCTAGGTTAGATTAGGTTAGGGCAGTCTGAATAGACAGACTCTCTTATACTACAGGGTCCATTGTGATACCACGGAAACTAGAGATGTCTCTAGCTTCCTCCATTGAACCATCCTGAGCGTCCCAAGAAGCTCTTAAGTCGGGCAATATCTATATCGTTTAGATTCCCCTGCAGAAATGAGAGCCCATTGTTGATCCGCGCTTGCTCGCCAGGGCAGGCCAATTGCAGAGAAGGTGTTCTATGGACTCTTCCTCCTCTTCATCCCTACAGCTCCCGCAGTAGTCACTAGTCGCATTGCATGTCTTCCAATCAGACAGAGTCCCGTCATAACGGATACAAGTATTGAGACGTCGGGTCTTGATAGCGACAGCAGTTTGTATGAACGCTTCAGATCTAGGTGAGACCACATCCATCTGGATTGATAACATCCCCGGACAGACGCCCATCTACCATTTGCTGCTAAATATGTTCCATCTTGAAGTAGGAGCTTGCAAGTTGTTAGAAGCATGCCCACAGATTCCAACTCGGCTGGAGTCTGTAGGGTTGTCCCTAGTCTTGCCAGTTTCGTCTGCTCTGCAGTTTCCTGGTATGTTCATGTGGCCCGACTCCCATATAAGGCAAATGTTTAAATGTTGAGTCATCTCGTTAAGAGATCTGCAGCATTTCAGGGCTGATGTTGAGTTCAGGAAGACAGAATCCAGAGATTTAATGGCTGCTTGACTGTCAGAGAATATGTTAATTTCCAGCCCGGTGGGGATGGGCGGTAGTCGTTATACCTCAACCATTCTGCCACTCCCTTAATGGCCAAAATTTTGGTCTGATAAACACTACAGTGTTAAGGTAATCGTTTTGGCATACTTAGCCCTAGGTTTTTGGAGTAGACCCCGAAAACTAACTGATTATTTAATTTTAAGACGTCAGTGTAGAAGCCGACATTCAGTCTTATACCAGGAGTTCTACATTTCCATGTATCTCTATCTGGTATAAGAATATGGTACCTCTTGTCGAACAGTGGTTCAGCCAGAGTGTAATCTATGATGGCAGTTATGTCAGGCATCTTGTTAAAGATCTCACTGTGACCATAGGAATTGTTTGACCACTGTGACAGTTCTTTTAGTTTTAGTGCCGTAGTTGCGGCAGTCTGCATACTAATTACATTTAGTGCATCAGATGGGGTAGTGCAGGGCGCACCAGTGATGCACAGACTACCCTTTCTTTGCACTATGTCCAGTATCCTACTATCCTATAGTATATTCTCAAGGACCTTCCTCCAGACTATAACTCCATACAATATTATCGGTCTTACTACTGCAGTACGCAACCAATGAACAATGCGAGGCCTTAATCCCCATTGCTTTCCTATTACCTTTTCTACCCTTTTCGCCCTGTCCACAACGTTGAGTTTGAGATTCAGTCTCTTGTCCAATAACACACCGTGAAAGGAATTTCAGTATCCCCCGGGGAGATGGGATCCACAGGTGGAATCCTGTACCTCCTGGTGAACAGAACCACTTCGGTTTTGTTTGAATTTACTCCGAGATTGTTCTCCCCCGACCAAATAATAATTTCAAATAATTTATACGATATTGATTTAATTAACATTTTACTATATCGACTTGTTTATTTGATAGCTTTTTGAAATTTGACTTCAAAGCCCCTGACGTTGCTTAACAACATAATAAATCATGTCGTCGTTTTTGTTTAACTTTTTTGCATGGCCATAACTGCAAATATTCATTAAACTTAGACACGGATAAAACAGATTAATTATTGCAAATGTAATGTCCTCTCGCACATGTGTACAAAACCTGTAGGTGAAAATGCCAATAAATTAAATTTCAATTACATTGTATGTTTCCAGTGCCAAAGATGGTTTGTCAACGCACACAAAAATTAATTAGTCATTTCATTTGAATGGAATTTTCGGGGGGCACCTGGGGTCACTTGGAATTCAGTTAAGTTGTCATTTTCACAAACAAATCTGTTGTATGGACAACAAGTACACAACGAGTGCATAAAAGGAACAACATTTAAAGCTAATAAATCGAGAGAGGACAAATAGTGTAATATGAACTATAATAGATTACAATGCATCCTCTGCGTAATAGTCCTGTTTCGTTTGTTGATACTTTGTGTTGTTTTTATTGCTTTAGTACATTAATTGATAGCCTTTTTTGTAAATTTTAGCTGATGCTTTTGTTATTTATATTGATTTGTATTGCACTATTTTCAGAAATAGCTTTATTAAGAACTTATTGCTTCAATGCCACTGAGGTCTGCTAAAAATTTGGTATTGAAAAATAAAAGAAAGTATAAATCAATTGCAAACGATTGACGGTGGAAAGGGAGAAATTGACGAATAAATCAAACGCCTAGGAATGAAGCTGGCACTTTCTGCAAGGGGACACTTTTTCAGTTCTACACTAGTATTAAAACTCAAATAGAGAGGCAGGAGATGCATAATGTTTTAATGCATATTGATGAGTTTCTTTATATTGAATATATTATTACTCATGGGCCCTCTACAAAGCAACGCAAATTATAAATTTGCATGCGAAACGATAGCGCAAAATATACTTTACCAGACGGAGTGAGAAAGAATGCAAACTTCCTCAAAATACTATCTAAAATTGAAAATTAAGTTCAAGATTACCATTTGGGTTATATTTTCTATCTCTAGGAAGGAATCTATAATGTAAATGAGTTTTTTTTTCATGAAATAAAATATATGAATCGCATAGAAAGCTCAACTCCTAAATGTGTATAAGGAAGCCAACTTTATTTTTTGTATGCAGCGACAGGTGCTAAACGTTTTTTCAACTTTACTCTGTTAGCGTTAGTCTGTTATGTTGTTTACAAACCTATAGAAGCGCGTCGTTTTATGTTGCATTTAAAAGAGTTATCGAAACGAAATTCAAACGCAGTAGAGTTATTGTCTTATATTTGGGGATTTGGAAAATCGCAAACCAGCCATGGTTATTGAGCTGCAACTTTTAAGTGTGAACAAAAAGGCGAATAACTGAAATTGGAAAAATTGGTGCGTTATCATGGTGCAAAATCCATGATTAACTTTTTCACAATTCTGTGCGTTTCTGACGAATTGCTTCGCGCAAACGGCGCATAACTTCAAGATAGTATTCCTTATTGACCGTACGACCTTCTGGTAAGAATTCATGATGCACCACGCTATTGCAATCAAAGAAAACTGTGAGCAAAACCTTCACATTTGACTGAACTTGATATGCTTTTTTCGGTCTTGGCTCTTCTGGACACTTCCATTGGGACGATTGGGCTTTGGTTTCAATGTCAAGCCATACGCCCATGATTCGTCACCAGTTATGACCTTTTTGAGGAAATCTGGATCGTCGTTGACGATGTTCAACAGCTCCTGAGCGATGTCTATGCGACGTTGTTTTTGCTCAAAATTTAGCAATTTTGGAACAATCTTCGCTGCCGCACGTTTCATGCCTAAAATATGCGTAAAAATTCCTTGGCATGAGCCGAACGATATGCCAACATCATCAGCAGCCTCTCTAATAGTGATTCGACGATTATCCGAAATCATTTTCTTCACTGCTTCAATATTTTCATCGGTTGTTGACGTGTTTGGGCGACCAGGACGAGCATCGTCATTGACATCTTCTCGGCCTTCCTTAAACCGATTATACCACAACTGAAGTTGTGTTCTGCTCATAGCAGACTCGCCAAACGCCACAGTCAACATTTCAAATGTCCTTAGACATTTAATTTCATTTTTTACACAAAACTTAATACAGTTTTTTTGAACCATTTTTTCGAATAGTAAAAAATCAAAGAACACACCAAAACACGACTAACCTTTTTATCTGTCAAAAACAAACTGACAATCCAAAATGGCTGATATTGTCAACATACGAGTATATAACAGACATACAGATCAACATAACAGTAATAAAATGTAAAAATCAAATATACGTAACTCACGAAATTTGAAAATAACGGTTATTTTTTGATCACACCTCGTACAGAGGGCTTGTACAGAGAACGTTGGCAAAATAGTTTTAAATTATTGCATTTTGTAAAGAAAACAACTTTTTTTTTTGCCAACATTGACTGCAGGTAAAGTTGATTGTTGACTGGCCCATTGTTTCAAAAAATATCATCGAACAACCACATCACTGGATGTGTATCCAGCAGCTATCTCTTCAAAAGTTCAGATGATCATTTTAGTCTTTACGTAAAACCAATTGCCCTCGTCCTGGCTATTATCTAAATATGTGTAAAATAAATAATACACATGAGACAAAGGAACAGTCAAAGCAGTGGACTGGAATGCGAGAATCGTGTCCAAAGAAGCAAAAACGTTTCCATCTGCAGACAACGGTATGGTGTCTTTTTTTGGGCTGAGCATGGGATTATTTCTACTGTTTATCTTCAGAAAGAAAAAACCATCAGCGGCGAATATTATGCTAATTTATTGCAGCGCTTAGGTGATAAAATTATGGAAAAAAGCTTCCTTTTGGCAGAAAAGGAAATGTTGTTTCATCAAGACAACGCTTCAGTTCTAACATCCGCTATTGCGATGACCAAAATTGAATTGAAAATGAATTAAAGTTCGAATTGCTTCATCACGCACCATATTTGCCAGATTTAGCTCCCTGAAACTTTTCTATTTCCACATCTAAAAAAATGGGTCGGTGATAAAAAATTTGGCAACAATGAAGATTTGGAGTCTGCGATTGATGGCTATTTCATGGAGTTTACCAATTCTATCTATAAACATGGAAAAAGTGTACCGAGATATAATAAGAAATAAAGACGATTTTAGCCAACTATTTTGTGTCTTCGTTCTTCTAGTTTTGGCATCATAAGAAGGTATGATTTTAACGAAAATTGTGGTCACTAAGTTTTTAAACTTTCGCTTCATCAATAACCTTATCCAGAGATTTAGTATTTTGTAAGTGATCATTAAACAATCGCGATTTCATTTTCGGGTAGTGACTCCAACCGTTTTTTTCGCGAACCCCCTTAATATCCAATTGCTGCTACATAAGCAAATATGGTTAAATATGTTTATGTTTGCTTAAATATGAATAACAGCTAAACTAAATATTTAAACAAAAACCATTTCAATTTATAATAAATTAAATAAAAAGCGACTTTGTGACGACGACTTTATGGTAAAATTGGGCCACCGGACAAAAAAAAGTACATCTAGAAATGAACGGCAATGATAGTGGTGAATTCAGTTATCAGCCAGCCATAGTTGTTATAGTTTTCTATTTAAAATATTTGTAGTTGTATTCTGTAATAGCGGTTACTGCTGTAATTGCTATTCTCATTGTTGACGTCGGTCACATCAGCCGATTAGCTGCCATTTTTATGATATGAGGTTGAGGTGGTAGTTTTTATTTATTTACTTTGCCTTTGGTTTTTTTCTATTTAGGTTTAGCTGTCAGTGTTTTTTGCTGCTTTTTTGTCCATTTAGCGTTGAGTCATAACAAATGCTATTATTATAAATTCTATTTCATTATTTTGGCTGTTTTTTGTGCACAAGAAATTGTCGTTTATTCGATTATCTGTCGGTTTGCTTTAATTGTCTGTTCCGCACCGATTTGAAGGCTAAAGCTTATTTATGTGAATTTTAAAATAAAATTGAGACCTGGTAATCCTATTAGTAAATATTGGCGACATTTGTATACCAAAAAGATAATCATGGTAAATGGATAAGTACGTTGACGTATGATTTACGTACATTTGCAATGGCGTTAATCATACGCAACATGAGATAACGAAGGAATGACATGTAGTCAAGTTAGAAGAATAATGAACGTTCAAATATGAGCGGCCACAAATGAATATTTAGTTTTTCGAACATTGGCAAAAGTTTTAAGGCAAAAAGCTGTGCAGCAGTTAAACTTTGCTCAGTATTTCGTCTAAAAAACTACTCCAATTCTGTTTAGAATTTGTTTTTTAATAGTCAAACCAAATGTATGAAATTAGAAAATTATTTGTGAATTCGTCTTATTTTCATGTCACCAGAAGGCATGTAGATGTTTAATGTTGAAGTAAAATTCGAATTGCTTCATCACGTATCTTATGCACCAGATTTAGCTCTCAAGGCCTATTTTCTATTCTCGAACTTGAAAAAAGGGCTCAGTGATAAAAGATTTGCCAACAATGAAGAGGTGAAGTCTGTGGTTGATGGCCAGTTTAAGGAGTTTGACAGTTTTTACTGTAAACAAGGTGTAGGAGCTATTGAATATCTCTTGAAAAAGTGTATCCAACTAAAATGAGATTAAGTTGAAAAGTAGAGAACCTTTTTTGTGTCTTCTTTGTTAGGTTGGCTAATTTTGGCATCGCTTTCGTATATTACTGGTGAGTAATTCTGGATTCGTCGATTACATGCCAGTAATTTTGATGCGAACAATTTCATCACGCTCTGGAAGGCCAATTGACAAAAATATCAATAAAATAATTGAAATCGGTAAGTTTGACCTCATATAAACATCGTTTCGGTTGCTCAGAAGCTAAATTTTGCTCTCAAAATAATTTAAAATCACATAAATAAGGCTGGATACAAAGAAAAGCTCAACGTATAAATTAACACAGAAATACCTCATTGATTTAACTTCCACCTGGGAATCGCAACAAATTCAATCCATTTCTAAAGAGGATGGTGACTGATCATGAATAGTGAGTTATTCTCGACAATATCGAATGGAAATGTTGTGGTCAAACTACGGCGAGTCAGTGCACATGGTGGCCAAGCCGGGATTGATGATTATTTTTGGAAGGTTTTGCTTTGCGTTTGGTGTTTTGACTCTAGCGGGGGATTACATAAAATGGGCTGCTCCCCTAAACTCTTAATTTATATTGTAGACAATTCAAACTGAAAGAAGTATTTGTCCAAAAGTCAGGCAGCATGCACCTATAGTGACTCATCAGAAGTTTTGTCTGGTAGGTTCTTATGCATCCGCTTTATATGCCAGACCTGGCATCAAGTGATTACCATCTGTTTTTGTCTATGGCGAATGCATTTTCTAATGAAAAATTCGCCCTCAAAACAAGTTTATGAAAGTCGGCTGCCTAAGTTTCCTGCCAGCAAGCAGAGTTACTATGGGGAGAATATAATGCCAAAATGGCAACAAGAAAATTGTGAATTTGACCTATACCGGATCATTCTAACTATAACAAAAAAAAAAACTGTATATATATAAAATGTATATATAAGTGCACTCATTGTCTACTATGAGCAAATGAATACACAAGTGGATGGGCACGAAAATTGCCTTGAAATTGTTCATAAATAAACTGCAAATAGAAGTCTATAGAAATAGTCAATGTGCTAAGTTTTACAGTAAACCACATCTATTTCAATTTTAGTTACAAAGAAAAAAACATCTCTAAGCATTTCCTACTGCATGACTTAATTAACCCCAACTTGAGGAAAATGTCAACTGCTTTGGATAAGTTCGAAAAGTGGTTTATTCAATTAACATTCATTTATTTCTGTTATTTTTCTAATCTTGTCAACTACAATTAATATTAGCATTTCCTATTTAAATACTGGTTACCTATCCAAAGACTTCCACTTTGGCAGAAACCAAAGAAAACAATAATAAAATTGTTAAGTGAAAAAATGCGCCAACCAACTAGAAAAGTTTAAATAAAAAAAAAAAAAAAAAAAAACAAAATGCTTTTGATCAATTAGTCAGGACCTGACCGAAGAGAAATGAAAACACAACGAGTAATGAGGAGGAAAATATTTGTGTGTGTGCGTTTTGTTGAAAGGATACGAAATACCAAAGGAAACTGGTTAAATATTTGTGGAAATTAATTAAGAGTTCTATATTGAAATTGTTGAGATGGTGTGGTAAAAAGTGTCCAGAGAGAGGTAAAGATAGAGAGGATAAAAAAAGTTAAATGAGATAATTATCAGTTAACGAGTATTGGTTGGCTTGAATGGTATAAGACAAAGGCTCCTTAAGTTTAATTGAATTAAGATAAAATTTATAAGTTGTTGTGTTAAAGTTGTCTTGAGGTAATCACAATATATTTGAAAAAAAAAAAAACTATTCAACAAAGTGAAATAATTGTAAAGTAAAGTAAGTAATTTCGGGTTTTTTTTACAAATGGATGATGTTTTCGTTACTTTCAAAATGCTTTAAAGCGGTTAATTAAATTGCATATTATAGCTCATGTTGAATGTAGTTAATTTCTCCCATGAACTAAAAAACGAATTTTATGAAGAAAATTAAATTATGAATTAAAATGAATTTTCTGAAAATTAAATTGAATTATATTTAATTAAATTGTATTATTTCCAATTAAAATTGCATTATGTTCAATAGCACTGAATTAAGTTGAATTACGTTGAATTGCTTGTATCGGAAAATTTTTAAATATTGTAAATTGTAAAAATTAACTATTTATTTGCTTGTTTGAAGGCTCCTTCAAACAACAATGCAATTATAAAAACCCCTATTCTTGTTACGCCCATATGGCAACCCAGCGGGGCAGGGAGGTCTCATGGTTGAAATCAACGATATAATTGGTTTCTTTCACATCCCGCCAAGAACCTAAGTTCTTCCACAAAACCTCCAATGTCTCTCGAGGAACCTAAGTTCTAAATTAAATCTTCAGGCCAAATCTGACAGATTTACAACCTGGCAATTGTATTTTACAGCTGACATTTCAAGTTTAATTTGTGATTTTCAATAATCAATTTGATTTTAAACCACACATTTTCGCTATATTTTGTCCATTTATTTCAGAAGAGGCAAAAAAAGCCATGAAAGTATGCTGGAATATTTGTAATTTACGCTTAAGATGATCTTTGATCGGTCAAATATGATAGAGTAGTAAAAAAACCAAAACCGTTATCAAACCGAACCGACAAGTT
The DNA here is from genome assembly GCA_019455685.1 of Philornis downsi. Taxonomy (NCBI): domain Eukaryota; kingdom Metazoa; phylum Arthropoda; class Insecta; order Diptera; family Muscidae; genus Philornis; species Philornis downsi. The sequence goes on along the minus strand of JAHXMU010000279.1, from coordinate 726,782 downwards.
CCTATTCGCAAAGTTGCTGAGAAGCTAAAAGGGTCACTAACGACCGGGGGCCTTCAGGAAATATCAGTATCGTTTCGGATTTAGTAATGTATATTTTCCTAAAGTACATTAGAAATTTGTTCATTTTCTTGTTCAAAATCATAACTAGCTTCATTAATTGGTTCGTTTTTTACCTAAAATAAAATTAGATGCCTGAATCGATTCTGTTTCTCTGGCAAAAAATAATGAAATAGATATAAGTGCTGTCCCAGCTGACCTAACACAGAAAACACAAAAAAGTTAGGAAAAAATTGCCTTTATTTTCTAAAGCTAAAGCAGTTTCCAGCGATATTCAATAGCTTCTATACCCTGTTTAGATTAAGAGCTGAAACATCACCATACACCAGACTGAAATATCTTCAACACACTGTTTTTGCTCCATGAAATCGAGCGCGGCACCCATCTTGCGCATAGCATTCTCGTCTTCAAATCTTCGGTCAATATACGATGCATAGTCCTTTTCCAAATACCTATCATTTCAGTTACCTCACGCATCTTCAGCTGACCATTTTGAGTATCCAATACCATTTTGTGGATTTTCCTAATCTTGTCCGGCGTGGACACCTCTAGTTGGTATCTTGTACGGCCTCGTTTAAAATCAGCTACTAAATATTTTACAGTCGAAAACAAAGAAGCAGACTTCCTCAGATTATAATCTAGCTCGGCTTTAATATAGGTTGGTCTGAGACCTTTCAAATGGAAATATTGAATTACATATTGGTGACCAATTTTTTCCAAGCTTACAAATTCATTGAGATCGTTTATTTTTGATGGCTCAAATAAAAATACTGAACAAAGTGGTAATTTGAAACTTTATATATATGTTGTATAAGGTTGCCACTTTTCAGAAGTAGAATCTAACTCGACTTTAATATTGGTTGGACTGAGGCCTTTTAAATAGAAACATTGAATTAGTGGTGACCAATTTTTTCCACTGAGATCGTTTACTTGTGATGGCTCATTTAAAAATACTAAACAGCGTGCTGCCTTGAAACTTAAAACAAATGTTTTATAAGGTTGCCACTTTTCACCAAAATATATTTTTTCGAAATATTGGCACCATCTCTGCGTCCGTGCTTTGATTTAGTTTCTCGGTTTAGTTTCATCTTTTCAGTTCCTTAGTATGAACACAGAATTGAAACAAGTGCACATGAATTTCTTGATAGAATCGAAAGCATGGCGCTTACCTGCAAAATGTAAAAATGTTTCAAATATTTATTTTCTAAATCTACGATATCAGACTCCCAAAAAACAAACATAACGTTTAATAAATTGAGTCAAATTCTTAATTGTTCTAATTTCATGTTGAGTACAAGAGTCAACATCAAAATTGGTTGAAACAAAATTCAATTGAATTTTTATTCAGTTGACGAAATCAGAAATAAAAGCATCGAATAATTTTGATTTATACTCCAGAAACTGAACTAAACCAAAGCTTTTTTTGAATTTAATTTCCAGGTTGTTTTCATAAAACGTTCAAAACGATAAACAAATGAATCGTCCATTAAAGAAAGTATTGTTAACAGAGGCTTTTTTTTAATGTACAGAAGTTTTCACCAACTATCAAAGTTTTTAAAAATTAATTTGAACATTGTATATTTTGCAGCATTTATTCAGATTTGTTCACAGAAAATCAGTAGTTTTACTCACGAATATATTAGCTCTTAAAGACAAAAATATTTTTGAATTATAAAGGCGAATACGAATTGTTTTTTGCTTGCTTTTTGAACGAGTTGGGTGATTAATTTTATGGAAAAATCCTGTCCATTTCGATCCCTACCCATGGCCGTTGAAAGCTATTTGCAAGTTGGCTTGAATTCGTCAAAAATCTGGATGTGCGTATCTCACGAGCGAAAAAAACACTTATCAAAGCAAGTGTGATTAATAACGTCAACGCAACCAATGAAAATTCATATTAGCAAATAATATGGTTCAATTAATAAGAATAAAAATATAATTATTGAACGGATGTAATCCGTTCAACACAAAGCGACCCCTGTCTAAGTATCCACTGACACCGGTAATGAAGAATTGGCTATTTAAGACAATATCAACTGTAAGAAAATCTTATCCAAGAAAAAGGACGCACTCAAACTCGATCATAGCTTGAACTCTACAAAGAAAAAACTTTTAAAAAGCTTTCAAAGAACCAAATCGTTTAATTCTGAATTCTATTGTTAACAACTGAGGAAACTTGAAGAAGCGGTGAAAGAAAATGGGACTGAATTGGCAAATGGTAAGAGCAGGAATTTCCTCTACGGCTATGCTAGGTCCCAAATGTAATGGCAGACTCAACAAAAAGTATTGGAGCTTAGAATGGAGGTGATCCTACTTCCATCTTATAGTTCTCATCTGCAACTTTCAGATTTTTATTTATTTGGAAGTCTGGGATTTTTTTTAATGAAATTGCAAATCAAAATTAGTATAGGTGTAAACTTAAAACCGAATTGTTTTAATATTTTACCGGGAACGATCTGCCATTCTGCCAATCTGGGATAAAAAAATTGTCTCATGACATTGTCAAAATGACACCTACATTGTTGATTGAAATTAATTTTTTGTATAAAAATTTAAAACATAGTTTAAGATAAGGATAAAAGATTTCTTTCTTGACAAACCAATACATGCAGCACCAAAGACATTATAAGTATTTGTAACGAATTTAAGAAAAAGTGTTTTATCTTATACATTGAATGGCTGTATAATGGTAATACACACCAAGAACAATTTCAATGTTTTTCTTTGTATAAGAAGAAATAAGAATATATGTGATATTTTACAATACATTTGATATTTGCAATCATAAGGATCTCTTTTTCATTTCCGGTTTCCGTTTGATTTAGCTTTCCATTTAAGTATAGAGTTTGCACTGCCGGCATTATCGCCATACATCTACAGTGCTAAAATGTCTTCATAAAATAGCACCGTTTTGTTGGGAAGCTTCCAAGAAGCTTCAAAAAATTGTATATAAATCCACGATGCCGTGGATAGCATCGCATATGTATTTAATCGGTCTGAGCTGGTTCGGTTCATTGTGACAAATCAAATATCATTTACCTCATTTTTCCACTGCATTTTTCCTTTCCCTCTGCCCATTTCGATACGATTTCATCTGAGCGAAGGAAATTGGTTTGAATTTCATTTCATTTTATCATGGAATTACGGCTGAAGATGATTTGCACAGCGAACGGATATGATGAGATTCAATCGTGTTGCAAATGCCATTGGGATAGAATAAATTGCAAACAAATGCGCCGGATTTAAATTCACCTTGAGTGCAACTGTACGAATAAAAGCTTAATACAAATAATGTGTGCTAATACACAGCCAGTTGGTGTTGAATTAAAGTGACATGTGCTTAAATCAAAATCACAATTGGTAATAGAATATTTTGATGGACGAAAATTTTAAATTTATTTGCTCTGTTTGTTGCGACAGCAAAGGTGATAAGTACGATTTTAATTTAATATAAATCATACGCTCAAGCTATTAATAAGTTTGACATTTTGAATTGATTTAATATCAATCATACGCACTAAAATATTAAGGACTGTCTAGCAGATTGTTAACCGGTATAAGTCATATGCCTAGGAAACGAGAAAAAATTAAAAAAGAATTGGATAGAACGTTTCTTATAACCCAGGGGTTTCTCTGCACTATGCGATCAACTTTGCAATGAAACTATTGCACAGATTTATCAAAAGTATGATATCACTTTCTATGTTAATTTTATTGGTGCTTTTAAGGCGCTGCACATAAAGCTACGATATGTGGCGAACAAGTGATTAGTTGTATTGAAATTTCCATCATCAAGATAGTACTTGCATTTTTTCCCCCAAAATAAATTTCAATTTTGTTTGTTCTTATAATGTAAGCATCATGTAAGTGCAATTTTTCAGGTTTATTTTTCATTTTATAAGGTAGATATGAAATCTCCTACCATGCGAACACCAATATTCTTTGTTAAGTCTGTAAAACTTGGTGAAACCTAGCGTTGTCGTATTGCCCTTGCCATTTACTAATTAAATTTTCTTTCATTGCGTCATCTTCTTAGCGTCATCATCATTTGTGATAGATCTTAAAGTGGCTTGGTTTCCGGGAACCAGTTCGCTTAATATCCTACAAAATTATAAACATAATAGTTGTTTCTTTTTGCAGAATTCAGTTAAGATGTCCTTTTTGGATGTTTTTCAAATGACATTGTTGTAAAGTATTCATTTTTCGTGAACAGTAATAATACATTTCAAACAGGCAATCCATTGATTGAGTTTAAGCAATCAATAAACAGAATTCACTTGCTTTGCTATGTGGATTTTCTTTAGCTCATATGGAACCCGCATATCAAACTTTGTTAAGAATCCGTGTAGTTTTAAATGGTTTTCAATGACTGCGAGCAACACTTTCAGTTTCTCTGCAATATCTCGAGCAGAAACTTACCAGTCGGATTTGATAAAGATTTTAGTTTTGTATTCTTCAATTTCATTCGACCAACCGATTTAATGGCTACTTTTGAGCGTTAAATTTTCAAAATGGAATTCCGTAAACCAAGTCTGCAGGCACGTTATGTTAAGACCCTATATATTAAATTCAAATATCCGGGTATAATCCCGTCATTTGTTTGCCATTTCTGAGCTAAAAGGTGTGCACAATATACTAATGATTGACTGTTTCATGTGAGTATCATCGTCTAGATTACTAGCGAAGTTTGAATAATGAAAATTGAAGTGTCTTCCTTAGAGATTAAAGGTGTGACATGAATGGAATTTTGCAATATTAGTATTTGTAGGACGATTCGTTTGGTTCGATTACTTTGATATCGTCTTAAAATAACGAATGTGAAAAATGTCATTTTTCATATTCGTTAGTTTCCAGTTCTACTCTATAAAGCGCTGCTTGTGGCATTGTGTCGAAACGCTAAGGAAAGCGGAATGGCTCGAATCAGCAATTTCATTTAAACGAATTTGCACCCATGTTGCAGTTTTTTTGTTGTCCTGACAAGTACACAAAATCTCATTCGTTAGTTTAAGATGGTGTCGATGATATAGTCATTGTTTTTACCAAATAGGTATAGAATCGATTTATCTTAACCTTGGGGGATAAATCAGGTAATTCATATATAACATAATAGCCTAAAATTAAAGTCACCAAAATTATTGTGATGGTGCGCAACTGGAAGGTACACATTTAAGGTCATGAATATGGACAAAGAGTGAAAAAAACGATGTCATCGAAATTAAAAAAGTAGAGGGAAAATATTGTACCATCGCTTAGAACAGATGGATTGAGCCAGATCTATGAAAATATCGAAGTGAAATTATTTTGTAGCCTAGATTTCATGTGAAAAAGTTTATACTGATATTCGTCCCATCATTTAGTGAAAGAAATTAGTGAAAAATTGGTGTTATCTAAATTAAAAAAAGCAGAGGAAAAATATTGAGCCATCGCTTAGCACAGATGGTTCGAGCCAGATCTATGAAACCATCGAAGTAAACTTATTTTGTAGCTTAAATTTCATGCGAACAACTTTATACTGTTATTTGTCCTATCATTCATGTACCAGTGGAACTAATAAAGCAGAAATCAGCTTTGTTTCGCATAAAATGCAGAATTAAAACATTTTCTCGTTGTAGAGAAACAGGAAATAAAGACAAGATCCCCTCACGATAAAAAATAGATCAGATATGTAAGGATTTGATTTAACTGTTCTTGCCTTTTTGTGCAAAATGATAGAAATTTTGGCAAACATGCGAATCAAAACTACAAGTTATCACAGTTAATGGAAAGTTTCAAGGTCTTGTAATTTGGGATCTCAGTGAGCAGAAAATCGTCCATCGGCATGAGTGTTTTACAGGTAGTTTCTGTATATCAAATAATGGCCTTAGCAAAATTGCTTTACTTTGATTAAAAATCGGTTTTAACTTCCTTTCGTTTGAGGTTATTTATCAATTGAAAATAAAATATCAAGTAATCGAGTTGACAATATACACAATATAGAGACACTGAAATATATATGAAAACGCTTATGTTTGCATTTGTCCTGTCACTCGTCTAGGAGTGGAGTTATTGGAGTACTTGAGACAGGAAACAAGACCTTCTTGTGATAAACGGTAGTAAGTTATATTTGATACTGTCCCTTCAGTTCAGAAAAGACAGTTGAGTTTTTATGCAAATTCATGGTAATTTAAGCAATCCTACAAAGCAGCACAATATACAGGGTGGGCCATAAGCGTGTTGGCGGTTTAAATATTCAATTTCTCGGTAACGCGCGGCGCGGGGTGGCGGGGGGATATGTTGTTCGCTGCGCCGCTTCCAGGAAATTTAGTCGCCATGGAGCCGTACACGGGAGTGCAGCGTGCATTTTGTGTCCGAGCGTATTACGAAAACAATAAATCAGTGATAACTGCACGACGTTTGTATCGGCATGAACACGGTTTACACGATTTAAGTGAAGTTCCAAGCGCCAATGTGATACGAAAATAGATCAGAATGTTCGAAACAACTGGCTCAACAGTACCAATTACGGTTCGTGGTCGCCCAGTTTATGCAAGATCAGCCGACATTGTGGAGTGTGTTCGTGTTTCAGTTCACGACGGTTAGAGCGAACAATTATTGCAACATGCTAGCAGACTTATTGGTGCCAGCTTTGTAAGAACTTCAAGGCAATACCTCGAGGATGTGGTTTCAACAGGATGGGGTCACATGTCATACGGCTAGGGTATACATAGAGCTGCTGAAAAATGTTTTTCCTGGAAAACTCATTTCGAAAAGGGTGGATATTGAATGGCCCCCACTTAGCCCCGATCTCTCTCCATGCGATTATTTTCTATAAGGCTACTTCAAATCGGTAGTCTACGAGAATAATCCGACCAATTTAGAGCAGTTGAAGAGGAACATTATTCAGGAAAGTAACAAAATACCGAGAACAACTTTTCAACGAGTTTTCCAAAATTTGCGACTTCGGTTCCAAGAGTGTCAAGCAGCCGAGGGAAGCCATTTGGACAACATTATTTTTAAGTCTTAAAAATTCCCATGCTTCTACTTTTTAAAAATACAAATATATTTTTTATGTTTCGTAGTTTTTTTTTAATTGAATATTTAAACCGCCAATACCCTTATGGCCACCCGTTATCGCTTGAATATCTAGCGGAAGAATAGTTGTTCTATGTTGAAAGGTTTTGTTTCGTTTGTGGTCTCTCAAAAACTAAAACATCACGTGAACGATTTAGCAGCGCAAAAAATATAGTGATGTCCGATTTTGAACGTAGAAGTTTTTATTCAGCTTGACTTTTGCTTAGAAGCGTAATTGCTTAAAACTCAAGTCAGTTTCTTTCCTTCGCTTAGAAGGCAAACAAAAAACAAAAAAAAATATTCGTTGGAGAGAAATATTATTTGAGATAACAGTGATATGGCTCTGCTCTTACTTCAATATTACCTACGTTATTTATCTATAAATATTAATTTACGTTAATAAACATATGAATACGACTTCATATTGTTAATTTTTATTTTCCTGTTTTAAATGCTTGCTGGAGATATGAGTTAACCTCATAAAGTGCGGAAAGTTATATAAATTTGACACAGCTTGTAGTTGTTTAACACTTGTTTAGTTCTATTTGCACATTTTTAAGAAGTTATTGTGTGACTGTAGTTTAGTTTCGCACTTTAAAACAATTTGTGTCACTTGTATTTCGAGTTGTTTCCACAAATTAGTGGCAGAATTGTACCGAAATTGTTAACAACTGAACTTTTGCGTCACATTTTACGTGAATAGCACGCAGCTCTCTAAGAAAATTTATTTTTGCAGAGATATTAAATGTACAACTTGATTTACTACGACATTGAAGACTGTAAATGTTACCATAAATTGATTTATTATTTTAGTATCTATATTTGCATTGATTTTTCAAATTACTCAAATTGTTTCGAGGCAGTTTTATATATATATGTTGGTATTAATGACACAAAGAAGTTGAGTCTGAAATTGGGTTATTTTTATATAATTTCCATAAGAGAGATTTGCCCAACATCATCAGTCTCAATAAATCCAATGAAATGCTGACTCTTTGAATTTAAATAAAATCTTCTAGTGTTGCATCTGTTATCGAACGTATGATATCATGGCGACTTATCAAACGTATGAATATTGGCCAAAATTTATTACATATCAATTCTATGTATAATTGAGTTTGTGGTGACATTTTCCAATTTGCACCTAATGTCTAGCACGCATGCTTATGATTAATTTCGGTCACGTTTCATATGGGAGACTGCCAGATTTCCAGAGAAATTTATTTTCGAAATGTTATTAATTATACGAATTGCCATACGAAAATATTGAACATGCAACAGTTTCGTTTAGTATTTCAGTTAGAGTCCTTTCATTAAGTTTTCGAATTATACACACAGATTGAAGGCATTTTTATATTTATGTTAGCAGCCTGTTTATGATTCGTTTGTAGTAAACATTTGCATCTGGGACTGGTTTAATAATTAACTAATGAGAGATTTTACTCAAATCTCTTACGTTACTCTAAATCTTATAAAATTCTTGTACACATTATTACTTGTTGTAATTGACCAAAACTTCATATAAGTATTAAGCCTGCCAAATTAACATGATGTATAACCACACGTATGATTATTGCTCAACATTAATTACGTATTAATCATACGTATAATTAACTTTGTGGCGACATTTGTCAATTTGCCCTTAAATTTCAGTATACAAGCTTATGATGTTATCGATATTATTGACTGCCAAAATTGTTGGTCACGTTTCAATTGAGTAGTAAGCAGCTTTTCAGGAAAATTTCATTTGGAAATGTTATTAATCATACGGCTTAGGATACTAATATGTTGGTCATATATCTCCGTTTTCGTTCAGTATTTCAATTTGATCCGTTTCAGTGATATTTCGTATTTTCCACTCTATATATTTTCTATATTTATATATATATTTTATTGTATTATATATATTATTATTGTGATTTATGGTAGTAAGGATTTGAATTAGTGGCAGAGTTATTACGTGGACAATTTATTGGTTAGAGATTTGGTCATTTCGTTTCTCTAGATGTACTTACTTACATATCCTATTTGAACAAATGTTTATGTGTCATTTTGTTTAAACTAGCATGCCCTTCCAACGAACGTATGAGTATCGGCCAACATTGATAACATATCAATCATACACATAATTAACTTTGTGGCGACATTTGCCAATTGGCCTTTATAGTCTAGTAGGCATGTTTATCAAGTCGCCAAAAAACGTTTTATTTGGGTGGTATGCAGGTCCCCATGAAAATTTCTTTTGTCAATGCTGTTAATTATACAACTTGGTGTACTAAGATATTGGATGTGCATATACGACTAATCCGTTGCATAGTTCAATGTCTTTTGTTGATGTTTTGAGTTATTCACACAGATTAGACGTAATTTTCTGTCGTTGTTTTCGTTGTGTTTATGGTTTACGGCAGTAAAGGCTTGAGTATGGGACTGACTTATTATATATAATATATAATTTATTGGTACGAGTTTTGGCCATTTCAATGTAGCATATCTTATCGAATACTCACACAATACTTCTGATGTTGCTTCTGTTAAACTATTAAGGTGTGTAACCAAACATATGAGTATTGCCCAGCATTTATTACTTATCAATCATACGTATACGTTTTTGGCAACACTTGCCAATTTGACCTGCGGTCAAGTATATAGCATAGATGCTGCCGGAAATTATAGGCAACTAAAATGTTTTGTCATATACGCAGCTCAAAATGAAAATTCATGTTATCAATGCTATTACTTCAATGTTTATGTTATAGAATGTAACCATCTTTACTTTTACTTCACACGAAAACTGGTGTTTATAAGAACATGGAAAAGCTATTCGAGAAGTAAGTGAGTTCAGATATTTATATTACAAAAATTAAGGCTTTTTCGCTTGATATTCATAAAATTATTTTTCGTATGCAGATACAATGTCAGATAATAAAAGAAAATATTGCTCGAGTTGCGTACCAGCCTATATTACGGTAATGTGTACTACGAAGTATGAGCAATATTAATGACAAACGTTCTATTTGTGGCATCACCTTATAGGAAGAGAAAGTCATTGGTCAGCTTTGTAAGTATTTTGCCACCGACTTTGACGGTTTCATTTTCATTACTTCTTCAAAACTACTCTTGTTGTTTGCTTACAAATTAAAACTTATGTTCATAATGATTTCAATGGGAACCTGTTTCACAACTTGACTTGCAACGTGTCATTTAATTTGTTCAACCAAATTACGATTTTTGCGATATGCAATGGTGTTGAACAAACAAATTGTGAAAAATTTTGCATTGCAAATGGCATTTCGTCTGCCAAATCACTGAAAATACCAAAGAAACTTACTTTTATGAATCTATTCTGTCAACAACAAATGCATATGAGCGGTACCATGCATTCAAAGGCGGCCAAGATGTGGTGCAAGATATGTTTCGAGTTGGTTGGACATAAACGTCTTTAATTGAAATTAACATCGGCAAAGTTGATAAAATTGTTACTGAAAATTGTAATATAAGTTCGAGAGAGATAGATGTTTAAATTGCTATGTCTCCCATACCAATTTGTAAGACATCTGAACAGTGGTGTAGTTCAGATATGAAACGCACTGCCGCTCAGCGCGAACGACAAATTAGTTGTGTATAATGCAGAGTTACCAATTGAAACAACGTGATTGATTTTCTTCTCAAAGCGCAGCTTGCCATCTAATAAGACTTCCAAACATTCCGACCAACATTTTGACCAATTTCCAATATTTTTTTTTTACCTGAATATGCGGGAATATTACAGTTTCCAGTTTCTGCTTTGAGTAATGCACAGGCTATATTTATACTTATAAAAAATTTAATATTATCCTGTTGTATTCATTGCTAATTTTCCGCGGGAGATTTAACATAGCCTTACCAACTTTAGTAAACTTCATAGATGGTTTACTGCTTATGATAATTTGGCATTTCTTTACTTATGATTTTAACATGTACATGAAGTATTAGGAGCCGTATGGGTATTGCTATGTATTGATTATATATTATTCAAATCTGTAATATATTTTAACTTATCGCTTGTCAATTATGTCTTTCCTCTTTGGCCAAGCTTAGACTAATTGTAAATGCAATACATTATCTAAGGTTACGTTGTAGTGCCAACGTGAAATGATTTCTGGCTCTTTAGACTGTCTGTATGTAAAACAGAATTTCGAGAAATTGTGGCGTATGATTAATACCAATATATTTTACATCTTATTTAGATGAGGTATAACTTTTTCGATGTGCCTCAAATTATTTGTAAAATTTTAACTTTACAAGGCGGGACCATTTTTTGTTATATTGGATAAATGTAGGCCATATTATAAGATAGAAACATTGAACTTTGTAAAAATTTTAGACAGAAATTGAAAAATGAAATTGCCGGATATAATGACGTATGAGTAATACTATTACATATTAAGTCTTGTACATAATAAAAGAGGCATAATTTTGAAGCATTTTAAATCATTTAATTATGTTCCGAATTGTGTGCACATTTTGAACTCTAGAACTCAGGATCATATTTTGTGATACTCGCTTAATGAAATTAATGATATGAGATGTGAGCCTTAACATTAACCTTTATTAAGCGATTTTTTGAAAAACATATGTTTAAATGTTGATCTAAGACTGAATAAATTGTTTTGACATTATTGCTTATGTCGTTAGATGCATACTGTGGCCTAAATGTGATTTAAAAATGCCCTACATTTGGAAGATTATTGAAAGTTTTCAATTTATTTTTTTAAAAATTCGTAATGACACAAAATAGTAAATTCTGAGTCAAGCCGTTTTTCCTTGTACGCACAGATATAAAGGGAGTAAAATCCTGAAGAATATAATCTGGTTTAAGTTCCTAATCTAGAATTTGAAATCTTTTCATAAGTTCCGAATTGTTTGAAACATCCAAATCTTTTAAAGCAGAACCATGTTTTATTGTACTCAGTTAATGTAAGTCGAGGACCTACACGAAAGTTCTGTTTTCTGACATTTTTCATATTGAACATTTATTTAAAAGTACACTAGAAATTGGTTTTGGATTGGTCGTGAAATATCCTAATTTTTTTAAAGCAGAGCCATGTTTTATTGTACTCAATTAATATGAGTCGGGGACCTACACGAAAGCTTAGTTTTCTTTCGTTTTTGATATTGAAAATTTATTTAAAAGTACACTGGAAATTTGTTTCTGATTCATCTTTGAAATAACAATTCACATTATACTCATATGTTGACTCGTTTCTTGCGCCTGAAATGAAATTGAAAACCTACAGTTATTCAGCTTCTCTATCGAAACATAATGAAACAGATATTTTCTGTATCTATCGAAACATAATGAAACATATATTTTTTTAATCTAAACTCGAGTTGAAACCAAATGTAATTTCGCCCCTTCGCAAAGAGAAATGCCTGGTGCCAAAATGCAAAAGCTGGATATGCTTCAAATAATTTATTTTCTGAATCTAGAATTCTCTGAAATTTTCTCTGTTACACAAAAATTTTGAAAAGTTTTAAATGAAATGTAAACAAAATTGAATCAGAATCATCTTTGTTCTTTTTTTTTATTTCGTTTTAGGTGTAAGAATCAAAATCAAAATTGTGTGTAATTACGTTTTTGGAAACAGAAATGAAGTTCAATCGAATTTTTGTTTGGCTGATGGAATTAGAATAAAAGTCTTATATTTTTTGATTTAAATCCCACAAAGTGAAACAAATCAACACTATTTTTGAATTTGATTTCGTTTCAGTAACGTTACCTGATATAAGCAATAGTATAGGGTATGAACTTTATTTCAGTTACCAATTATGCAGTTTGGCGTACCGATCTATTGCACATGCAAAATCTGTTGTACTTTATATTTTCGTATTTATATTTAATTCGTTCTCATGCTCTATGATATTCCGAATTATTAATATAAATTAGTGGTAATTAGCAGAAATAATTTATGACAGTAAAAATTTGAATCTCTGTTTGTATGAGATTTATACAAATCTTGTCAATATCATTAAGTTCTCTGAAGTGCTCGAACATTTTATATGCGCCTATTTAACTTGCATAGCTTATTATCGGACGTATGAGGATTTTCTAGAATTTATTACACATCATTCATACGTATAATTAACATTGTGGTGAGTTTTGCCAATTTTCACTTATGTAGAAAATATCTTTTGAAGATTTGAATCTGAGATAGACTTATTATATGTAATCTGTTAATATGAGATTTATACAAATCTTGTCAATTTCATTCAGTTCTCTGAAGTATTCGAACATTTCATATGATGCGGCTATTTAGCTTACATAGCTTATTATCCGACGTATGAGGATTTTCTAGAATTTATTACACATCATTCATACGTTTAATTAACTTTGTGGTGAGTTTTGCCAATTTTCACTTAAGTAGAAAATATCTTTTGCTTAAGTTTGACACATTATAAATGCCTTGAATTATGCTAAGACTAAGACCAAGACCAAAGACCACTCAATGTGAAATGAAATAAGCTTTCGTAAGACATTTACGTATTATGGATGTACGAGTAGATATTATTTGTTCTACATGGGCGATATGTGGACATAATGACAACTTCATATAATTCTCTGATTAAATGCTAAATGCGATTTCCGATTTCATTACAATGGTATAATAACATTTGGAATTAAAAGCAAACAATCGAAAAAGTAAAAAAAAGTACTGAAAGCGACGACAACATAAATGGAAAATACAATACAATACAATTTGTAATGTATACAGTGGCCAATGGGGGTAAATAAAGTTAATTTAATGCTGAAAACGTAAATTTCGTGTTAATTGCATGAAATGAAATATCAGAATAATACAGATATCATTGCAGCTTACTCACACTTACGCCTTCGTACACACACGAACTAACACATACGTCACAGATGGAGGCATTAATATTTATAAGAGGATACTGGCAATGTATTGCAGATACAGCGGCAACATCTATACGATCATCTGCATGCGTGTGTGGCTGTGTGTGTGTGTGTGCAATTATAGGCATATATGGCCATAAAAATGAGGGCGGAAATCAGAATCGTATCGTTTTACTCGTATATTGTCATGAAACTTAAAAATTAATTGAAATTTTATTGCTCTGGTAGAATAAGAACAACAAATGTGTTTTAATGGAAATCTGTTGGCACTATTATTCGGCAATGTTTGTTATAGAAAACATCAAAAGTCGATTAGCGACGGATGTTCTTAAATCGCAGATATGTAAATGACAACAGAGACTTTGATAGAATATGTCATTTGGTATGGCATGAAAAATGGTTTAATGATTAACAATGTTAACAGCCAAATTAATGATTTGTTACATTCAACGATAAAAAGTACGCAAATAGAAATATAGAGCGATTTGGATTAGCGTTAAGTGATGCTAAATAATCTCCCTACACAACGTTTTATCTTATTTATCCCTATGGATGAGGAATGGTTGGCATGTTGTTTATTCTCTTTTAGAATAATCCTGTTAATATTATCGTTTCTAGAGGAGATTTCGTATTACAATGGCATGCAATATTATACGAGTATGATTGTATACAGCCTATTTTACATATAAAAAAAAGTTATATGTATGGTGTATAAGTGTACAATAGAGGTATGTATGTGAGTGTATTGTGATAGGGATTTTGTAAATACGCATAGATGTATAAACACAAGTGTATGTGTATTGTGTATGTAAGCAATTCATTCATCAATATTTTGTTTGTATTCTGAATATATTACACAAAAAGAAGATACAGTTTCACATACATATATAGGTATAAAAATAGGTAGATAGAGAGCAAGAGATTAAATTACGCAAACAACAGAAATCCATTTAACAAATAAACAACATTTGTAAACATACAATAATAACCAGATAATGTTATTACATAGGATTCCAGTTAAGTAACAAAGAAAAAAACTATGTTTATAGAGTAAAAACACAGAAATCAACCAAAAGCAAAATAACATTTTAACCTCACCTTCTCCAAATTTGATGAAATTTTATGAAAACAAATTTCTGACCCATCTTTACAACAATAATTTTTCAGTTACCAAAAAAAAATTCAATTTCCTGATTATAAAAACCATTGACATTTATAGAATCCATTGTCACATTGTTGAGAACTCATGTGACGACTGAACATTGTTTGTAGTACAGCGAAGGAATAACTAAGATAGCTCTTAAAATGCTCCTACTTACTATTATTCTTAGCAACATTCAAAATATGTATTTCACCATTCATGATTTGGAAGCAAATATTCTAGAAAATCATATTTCCACTTTCACTTTTCACCCAAAGAAATGGAGATATAAATAGTTTGATGCCACAAAAATGTAACATTCAAAAGAAAACGTTAACGGTGTTGTATGAATTTTAACACTAAAAGTAATCACATGAGAGAGTTTACGACTCATGGTTTTTTAAGTCGATTTCGGGGTATCTGTCTCTCTATCTGGCTGGCGGATAGACGCGGTAACTGACCTGCAACTTTAGGAAAATATTCAAACTTTGGTACAGCTTAATATAAAGATTAGTAAAATCCATTACGTTTGTATAATTACTTTATTACTTAAAGCTTTATTTTGGCGTAATTAGAATAATAAAATGTGGGTCAGATATGCAACATTTTATTTGATAACTTATTGCAATTTTGAAGGAATTTTCATTATGCTTCTTTCACAGAAACCCTCGTCCCTATTGGCAATAAACATGGACAGCTGATTTGTAGAAACTTCTGTTGAGGCGAATTTTTCACCAGCAAAATCATTCGCCATAGATAGAACCACATATTAATCACTTGGAACAAAAACCAAATTATAAGGTGACCACACAAGGACTTCGCAAATAGGCTCCCGGAGTTAATGGTTTCCTAAAGCAATGCAATTCCTCTTCTATTAGCCAAAGCTTGACGCTTCTGTTTGGTTGCTTTTTTCAGATGAAGCAAATACTGATAGTACGGGAGCGATTTAAGAATTTAGCCATAGTAAACGATTTCCCCCCAATCCAACCAAATGTGCAGCGAAGCTGTTTTAATCATTAATCCTGACCTAGACACCGTTTGCGCCGGCTCACTGCCGTTCTATCACGGCTATATTAGCTTAGTGTCATCCTAAGTAACCGTCATTTCATTACCAGTCACCTTTTACTTCTAAAATTGTTTTATTGCGATTCAGTAACGACTCACAGATGGAAATTCGGACCTTGAAATCACACATCTAGCTGTTTTTTGTATTCAAGTCACTCCATATAGCTTTTGTGCAATATTTAGATACTGATCAATCGAAACAATGCTTAAATGTCATTACTCTATCGACATTTTCGACAATTGGCTTTAGAGTGGTGCCTTTTTGACATCAAAATTACCAGAATGGAATCAGTGAAATCGAAATTGCGCATTATTAACTCTTATAACGGGTTATCCATTCAGTGGCTGGCTTTGAAGTCTGACAAGGCTGTCAGCTGTTAAATATGTGGCATCTGAAGTGTGATCTATTTAGTGAATGCTTTGTCATTTACGAATATGGATTGTTTAATAACCGAAAAATGCGTAGAAACAGTTAAAACTTACTAAAAAAGTGGTGATTCAAACCACGTTTTCATAAATTAAGGGGTTATCATGGTCTACATAATCGACCTACTGTGCAAGGAATTAACAAGATTATAAAGAAATTTTGAAGAGACTGGAAGCGTTACAGATATGGTGGGGCCTGTGCATCTTCACAATTTACGCACTTCCGAAAATATTTGTGAAATTGTGGGGGATAATCCAAATTTAAATTCCTGTGGCAGTATGATAACCGATTTTGTTTGTATGATAACCGATATGATTTCAATAAGACGGTGCCACGAGTAATATAACACAACCGATTTTGGCTGTATTACACAAGAAGTTTCCTGAAAGCGTAATTTCACATTTTAGCAACGTAAATTAACCGTGAAGATCATGAGATTTGACGCCGTTAAATTTCTTTTTGTGTGATTTTTGTCAAAGACCGTGTTAAAGTGGATAATCTTCAAACGTTGGAGCATTTGATAACTAACATTTTTTAAATTATCGCCGAGATACCGCCCGAAATGTGCAGAAAAGTGGTCGAAAATTGCCTTAAAAGAATGTTCTACTGCAACCAAACCAGAGGTAATAATTTGAAGGACTTTGTATTTCGTACATAACAGCAATGTCCAAGCTTTATAATGAAATAAAAGTTTCATCGAAATCGTAGCTTTATGTGCGTTTTATTTAACTTTGTTTTTAAAAGTGGAGAATGGATAACCCGGTATAGTAAAATTTCAATTTAGATGTGTGGATCAGAGTCAAAATAGCGCACAGATTAGAAAAAATAGGCCAAAAATAAGCCACTGGTCTAAAAATTTGCAAAACAAAATTGGCTGCAGAAACGAAATATGTTTTTTAACTAATCTGAGTGCGCTTAATTTGAATCTGGCAGAAATTTGGGCTTTCACGTCTTGTTCATTTTTTATCGGATGCTGACAGTACAGTAAAACAGTCAATACTGACACAACAATTTTACAATTATTAATTTGACAGAAGCCCACATTCATTCTACATCTTCATAATAGTAGCGTTTAATTCCGTCTGGGAGATCGTGTGTTACTGATTAAAGCCCGTTTTGCTTTGTGAGTGGTGAATATTTGGTTGAAAAAAAAGAATATGCAATTTAAAAATCATTAAAATATGCATATTTGCATTATTTTGCATTTGCTGTCAGAAACTTTAACAAAGCGTGGACACTGACAATATTTTGCAATAGTTGCAGATTTGTTTTATATAAGTGGTTAAATTATAAGAAGATCTATTTCAATTTTTCAATTTCAGTACTTTGGAGAGAGTCAAGTAACCACCAAACCGATTGTTATTTGCGTTTAACACAAAAGTTGCTGGATTCAATATGAAAAATCGAAAAATATTACTTACGCGAATGGCCTATCAGTTTCCAAACCAGTTCACTGTCCACCAAATGATCCATTACCAATTATATCCAATGCTGCGAGCAGTAAGTCCGAAACATTTTTCACCAGCAGTGGCAGTTTGTATCAGACTGATGATGAAAGCCATTTAGTGACTGAAACTGAGCTGAATGATTTAATTCGCAGCAAGACGCAGAATTATTAGCTTCACGCATGCAGCAGTGGAAACATCTTGCAGTTGGGACAAAAGTAACAGTCTATAGAGACAGAAGCTTGAAATTGGCTGCATATTTTGAAAAGAAACACTCTATTCTATACTCTGCACAAAGATGGTGCAGCATTTAAATACAGGGTTGCCCATATTCGACGGACCCATCTGGCAACGCCATAACTTTTGACAGAGATGTCAGATCGCTTAATGACATACCGCGTTTGAAGCGTCAGTCCAAGCAGATTTTTACCATGGAACAATACACGCCACGCGAGCGCTCTGAAATAGTTGAAATTTACATTCAACAGAAGAAGTCAATTGTGAAAACTCAACGTGCTTTTAAAATATTAAAAAATGCGAGAAGTGCGCCTTCTAAGAACACCATTAAGCGTTTATACGAAAAATTTTCGACTGGTGAGGCTCTTTCTAATCCGAAGAGGCCAAATAAAAGTCGACCAAGGCACTGGCTGCCGTACGAGCCAGTGTTGAGAGGTCCCCAAGAACATCCCAAAAACGCCGTTCTCAGCAGTTGGGCATGGCTCGGTCCACTTTACAACGGATTATTCGCGTTGATTTGCATTTGTTCCCGTACAAAATTCAATTGACGCAAAGATTGTTGCCCGCGGACAAGCATCGTCGATTGGAATGGGCCCAACGAGTCATCGAAATGGCCGATGATGACGAGCAATTTTGGAACAAAATTATCATGTCCGATGAAGCCCATTTCACATTGAATGGGACCGTAAATAAGCAAAATTGCCGTATTTACGCCACTGAAAATCCTCAGGAGATTCAAGAATTGCCTCTTCATGACGAAAAAGTCACAGTTTGGTGCGGCGTTAGTGCGAAAACGGTCATTGGGCCGTTTTTCTTCCAAAACGAAAATGGCCATGCTGTTACCATCAACCAGGAGCGTTATCGCGACATGATGACCAATTTTGTGATGCCAATTATTCGTCGAAAGCGTATGAGGCAGTTCTGGTTTCAACAAGACGGCGCTCCACCGCACACAAGTCGCATAACAATCGATTTTCTGAAGAATTTGTTTCCGGGCCGTTTGATGTCGAAAAGTGGTGATTTGGACTGGCCACCGCGTTCGCCCGATTTGACGCCCGCTGACTTCTTCTTGTGGGGACATTTGAAGTCAAAGGTTTACGTTAACAAGCCAAGGACCGTAGAAGAGCTAAAGGACAACATTCGTGAAGAAATAGCCACTATTCCGGCCGAAATGTTGGCGAAAACGATGGAAAATGCTGCAAAAAGGGCACAATACGTCATCAACGCCAGAGGCGGCCATTTGAGAGATATCATATTCAAAAATTGATGTAAACAAATCTACTTGGAACAAATTAAATAAATAAGATTGCCAACCGCCAAATTTTTATTTTTTTCTTTGATTTTTTTTTTAAAAAACATGGGTTCGTCGAATATGGGCAAACCTGTATTTGTTAGCGGTTTTTCTTAAAATTTCATATGCTAAAATCAATGAAAGGCATATTTGTTTGCCCTCAGATCAGGAAGCTATTAAATGATGACACAATTTTTCACAATATTTATTGGGGAAATAATATGCAGCCTGCAAATCTTTCAAGAGCATCGTGAACAGTTTTCTTGGCAACAATAAGAGTGAAAACTACAGACAAATTGTTGTTGAATTAAAAAATTATCACGAATTAGGTGCACGAATGTCACCCAAAATGCATTTTCTTCATTTGCATTTAAATTTTCTCCAACATAACATAACAGGAAGAGCCTGTTCACCAAGATTTAATAAAAATTGAAAGAAATTATCAAGGATTTTTGGACAAAAGCATGCTGGGAGACTATTGCTGCTGGATTCTAATACGTGAAATCAAACCAACAAAACACAAACGACGTTTAAATAACGCTAATTAATTTTGAAAATTCATTGATTTGTAAATAAACTAAATATTTTTTGTGTAAAGAAAACGAATAAGATCCCTTTTTTGTATCTCGAAAACCTGACATGAAAGGGGAAAACCAATTACAGTTTCGAATTCAGCCTACCAAATTACCATAGGAAAGATATTTGGTTACTTCAGTCCAAAGCCTTGTTGGCTAGTGTTATTTTTCGATTCCATTATGGTTTGATAACGATTCCTGTCGTTTTTAAAAATAGTACATTCTGAAATATTCTCTACCAAAATATGGTTTGCATAACTTAATCTTTGACGGAAAAAAGTTTTTAATCTATAATTTCGAATCTCACCCTCTTCCGCTTGAAGGGATATCTGAATGGGTGTAGAATCCTTAAAACAATATATTATAGGTATATTATAACAAAAAACTCTTTATGACTTTCGCGTTTTCCTAATTCTTATAATGGGTGTCCAAACAAGAATGCAAGATTTAAATTTTAAATAAAACACAGATATTTAAAAAAAAATCGTGAAACTTTATTATATCGTAAAGTAGACAGAATGAGGTTATGTATGGAATAACACATCGGGCAGATGGCCGCCGCGGCTTTTCTGGCACACACGCGATCTTTTAATGAAATTTTCAATGGCAGTTTTGCATAAACGCTGCGGTATTTCATTAATGCAGCGTCCAATTTCTTCTTTTAAGACTTGAGTCGTCGTCGGCTTTTTCGAGTAAACCATCGACTTCAAAAAACCTCAAAGAAAAAAGTCTAATGGTGTTAAATCGCACGATCTAGGCAGCCAATTCTGGGCTCCAAAACGCGAAATAACACGACCGGGAAATGACTGATGCGGCAATTCAATTGTTTCTCTAGCTGCATGTCATGCGGCGCCGTCTTGTTGAAACCACATGCCCTCCACATTCATTTCCTCAATTCTAGGCACGAAAAAACTGGTTATCATTTCATGACACCGAACACCATTGACTGTCTTGCGTTCTTGTTGGAACATCCTTTATTTCAGGAAATTAAAGCGTAAGAGGTCCAAGGCTCCCGTAACATATGCGTAATCGGAGACACAATATACGTCAGAAAATTCATCAAATTCGGAGATGGTTATGGAAATTGATTGGATGATTTCATAAGTTTTTACCCCATATGTTTTACATTTTGCTATATTATTAATACGTTTTTCATAATTCAACATTTTGGCGTGAATAACACTCTGCTCTATACACACACATATTCGTGCGTACGTGTATGCGTGTGTAGAACGTCATGTATGCCATGTAAATGAGCATATAATAGACATGTTACATTTACATTATACGAGTATATGTGTTTAATGCAGTTTCAAAATTATGTGTGAGTGTGTGTGTGTGTTCGTGTGTTGCTCGCTATATACACATTGTTAGGCAGAACGATAATGCTCTTGATGTTTTTTTTTTTTTTTGTTTCTTTCTTTAACTGTATGACAATGACATTTTCCTTCCGTCACAGATACATTATTCATCATCATCTTCGTCATAGTAATATCATAATTATCGTCATCATTGACATTCTTTTTTTTTCGTAGGTGCACATCATGACAGCGAGGCAAACATACATGGGGTGGGAGCTGGGTTTGTGAGAGATGGCAGTCTTTTTTATCATCTACAGCAGAAGACTCCTGGGATAGAAATTTTTGCTAATGAAAAGTTTGAAAGATGGGTTTGGGCAATTAATTTGCAATTCGACGAATCAATAGCTTAACGGAATCGATAATTGTTCAAATATAAACATCCCTTATCTTCTGTGCACTCATCTGTTTCTTAAAGTGTGATATTTTATGCTTTGGTTATGTTATCAGTAGATTAAAATAATCTTAAAGCCGGAACATACATTTTAAATCCAAGAACAATTTGTCTATTTACAATATTTGGTATTGTAAATGAGAGATAGCCCGATAATAAAACAATTCAAAGTGTACAAGTATTTACTTATCCCTAAGAACAAACAATTTCACCACATTCGTAAATTTTATAAAAATAACTCCGTCTTTTAAGTAACAAATGTTTGCTCCTTTGCTTATCAATTTTTTAAGTCTAGTATTAGTTTGTTTTAGTTCTCATAAAATTTAGTATGTAAACTCTTACAAAATAAAGAAATGGGTGAGTCGTTTCATACAGTCCACTCTAAACGCAACGTATCAATAATAGTTAGGTCAATATATTACCGGTGCACCCAGACACTTCTCGAACAAACAATTGCATAGAGAATTGAAAACACCCTTTATTAAGGAAGAAGTCCAAAAATACTCCACTGGATACATGAATCGTATTCAACAACATCCGAATCAGCTGGCGTCCAATCTGATGAACGAAACAACATTATTTACCAGACTAAGGAGGAGAACCACACAGGACCTGGCTACTCAGGACGAATATAGCAGTAGGGACACTCAACGAAGTGTTCTCGAATAAAAACAAAATTTTAGTATATAAGTAGTATGTAGGCCAATGTAAATATTACTGAGCGTCCAAGGATAGATTGTAATAAATACAGAATTAAAAAAATATATATATATCTGTGGTCACAACCCATAACAGCCTAAGTCTATTTTTCAATATTTTCAGTACAGGAGTTTAAAGTTTTGAATCTTCACTGAAAATCAGGAGAAGGTGTTTTTTGGAAAACTTTGCTACAGATTCCAAGGAAACGAATTTCTTTACTTAGTTGTTAACAAAAAATAGTTGTTTATTCTCGCAGTCAAAAGATATTATCGAAAAAGACACTTAGGGTCTTATGAATTGTTGAACGAAAGAAAGTCAAACAGTTCAAGTTGAGTTAGGCTATTATTCCAGATTAAATAAAAATTTTTTTGTTTGGAGAAAGACCTTAACTCAATTTATGTTTATCAAAAAACGAAATTGCAATTCGGAATAAGAGCTTAACTCAAGTTAGGAAAATAAAATTGTTTCTTTATTTTTTTGGATTAACGACTTAAATTGATTTAGGCAATGATGAACAAATAATGTTTATATTTGTTGTAATCCTAAATTGACTTAGGCAGTTATGCCAAAACAGTCATTTAGAAAAATAACTTAAGCTATTAGGTTTTTTAGGATTAATTGCCTTCCTAGAAGTGATACAAACATGAACAATTTAGAGCAAATAAATTTAGATACGCTGAATACGATGGTGCTGATAACTCAATTGTGTCCTAACTCGAGTTAGGCTGTTACGGGTTGTGACCACAGATATTACTGGAAGAATATAGGGGGTAGTTTTCGTATTAAGAGATCTGTATTTTTCGATAAAACAATCCATTGATGCCAGAATTTGTAGCGATATTTCCCAGAATCTTCATATTCATCCTAGTTTGGTATCCGTCTGGCTACCCCAATGTTAATTCACCGAAAATTTATGGCATCACTTATCAACTTAAACTTTAATAGCTTAATTGGTGTATGTGTGTTTGAGTGTGTGTTACAAATTATTCTAAAGATGGCTACAATCAGTCTTATATGCCCTTTCTATTGATTTGTCCTTAACAAACTTTCAAACCAAACTATTATTGTGAGTTCAAACGATTTACTTCATTTAAAAAGCTGCCGCACAAATTGTTTTTTTTTTTTACATTTCTCTTATTGGCAAACAATTTGTAGGAAATATTAAAAATTTCATTGAGATATTTCTGGCTCAAAAAATTGTAAACCAAAAGCCATCTTTCGCTCTAGGAAACCTAAAAGTTTTCTAGTTACCCACATTTTCAGAGGTCTATATTTGATTTAAAGTTTCTGCAACTTTTTTAAGCTACTCTAATAGAAGCACATAAATTTCATTCAGGTAATGTCTTTTTACTCAATATCCTCTTCAGATGGAGTCGGGTCTGGTCGCGTATCAATAAATAAAATTAAAATTGGAGCGAAATTATAACTGTCAGTTGTTCTCCGCTTAAAAATTAAGATGGATCACAGATTTTTCATATGTCGTCAATGAGCATATGTGGTGTGGTGGAAATGCGGTTTGCTTCTACTAAAAGCCTGCCGCAATTGAATGTAATTAGGTAATATAAAGGGTGTCCCAAGAAGAACGCAAGATTTAAATTTTAAATAAAACACAGATATTTAAAAAAAAATCGTGAAACTTTATTATATTGTAAAGTAGACAGAATGAGGTTATGTATGGAACAACACATCGGACAGATGGCCCCGTCTTGTTGAAACCACATGCGCTCCACATTAATTTCTTCAATTCTAAGCACGAAAAAATTGGTTATCATTTCACGATACCGAACACCATTGACTGTTTGCGTTTGACATGCCTGATTTTCATAAGAAAAAGGTCCAATGATTCCTCCAGAGCAAAATCCACACCACACAGTGACACGTTGAGGATGCATTTGCTTCTCGTGAATCACTCGAGGATTTTCCTCACCCCAAATGCGACAATTCTGCCTATTGACGAAGCCATCAAGGTGGAAATGGGCCTCGTCACTGAAGATGCTTTTATCGGCAAAATCAGCATTTCCAATACCCAATTAACGAGCTCCCTTCGCTGTCCATGGTCAGCTGACTTCGTTCCTGAATCAATTGAACTTTGTATGCATGAAGATGCAAATCTTTCGTCAAAATTCGCTGCATAGTGGATTTGGAGACACCAATTTGCTGAGCTCGGTGTCGAATTGAGGTGGATGGAGTTTGAGCGACATCATCACGTACAGCTGCGACATTTTCGGTCGATCGACCTGGTCGAAGCTGTGTCGTTGTCTTTTCATCACTAACAGGCCCAGTTTTGGCAAAACTACCCATAAATATCTTTACAGTTGACCCATTTGGAGCATTATTGTGACCCGAAATTGATCGCAATTTGCGAACTGTAGCCGCAAAACTTTCACCATTTTGGTAAAACAATTTCACAATGAGAATGCGTTGTTCATTCGTGTAGCGCTCCATTTTTATTAACCTCATACCTTCAAATAGCAAACAATAACAATTGTTCAAATGTCAAACAATGACTCTTCGAATGGCGAAAAATTTAAATCTTGCGTTCCTTTTCAAAACAAAGCTAGAAATAGCTTTGAAATTTCGGTCATAATATTCTACAAATATATTGTGAGGGAGATTCCGCAAGGGATTGTTGAATTTGAAATTTTTTCAGCTTTTACACGTTTGAAAGACAATTTTTGCCTATTGCTTTATTAAAGCCCTAGGGAATCAAAGGCAATCTATTGTGTTTGAGGTCCTATATTTTCAAGTAAATGTCTATCATGATCCAATGTAATTTAAATTACTAGATTTGTTTGAATACTCATGAACATAACCATTTTTGTAAACTTTTAAGAACTTTTCTTGGCCCAAAGAAGAAAAAAAAATCGAAACTAATAATAATGAAATCTAACTCTTAATAAATCTTTGTTTAACACGAGCAATTCTGTTGCTGCAGAAATAACAATGAAATCAAAGGATATTAACACAATTACAAGAAAACGACGATAGATAGAACCTGCATATATATAGATATACATGTACACACACACATGCAGTTATGCTGACAGCTTTTCCGGGGAAACCAGGATGGTAACATATGATACAAAGTGTCAGTATAAAGATTAATGGACTTGCGAGTAGAGGGAAATAGACCAAAAATAAGTAAATGAGAGAATAGCTGACAGTGGAAAGTTTGTTGGCAATTTCATTTAGTTCTATACGAATATTTATGCTTGGAGCTAAATTTTAACAAACGATGACAGCTGGTGTCAGTAATGTTAACATGACTAAAAAATAATTTGTATCTTTCGGAAGTTATAGATTTTATTGTTTCTGTTGCTGTTGCTGCCAACAGCAATTTGAAATGCCCTCAAACATTTGGCAAACAAATAATAGATTTATTTTCATCTCCTGCATGCCAAAAGTGTCTAAATAATACAAAATAATTACTTTAGATAGTCTCATTTCGAACTGGACACTCCAATCGAAATTTGGCAATTCTATTCGTACAAATTCTGCAAGTGTAGTTTCCATGTCTTCTGTAGTTTATTTGATTTTATTTATTCTATGTGTAGTTATGATAAATGTTTACCTTTAGTATACATCATTAATAAAATTCTCAATTCAATTATAAGGATATATAGGGGATGTTCTATGTCTTCCATACGGCAGGATGCTATTCGTAACCTTACAATGGGGTAGAGTTTTTCCTGTGAATGCCAACGGGTGGCATTTGATATATTTGGGTAGAACATTTCAAATCGATTGACGTGTGGAAAAGTTCTTAATTGATTTATTTGATGTATCTAGAATTTGATATAATCATTAATTGATTTGGTAGAGACAAACTAAAGTTGTTGTAAGACATAACATACGTAATATACGTCATATGTGTATATAAATAAATGGATATCGAAATTGTATTTGTAACATTCTAGCTCAATTAAAGGATTGTACGATTTCAGATGTGCTACGTTCTACGGATTAGTCCTTTTAACAAAAGGAGAAGTTTGAGAGACATAATACAAGATTATTTTTGTAAAGCCGCAAGGCTACAAATTTAAATGCACGTAAGTTTATAGAATTTGAGAATATCTGTTATATCTCATTCATGGAATATAAGAAAATTTATTTTTATTGACATCACTTCCTTTTTGTTATAATTTAGCTTGTTGATCTATAGGCCCATAGCGAATAACAGTTTATTTCGAGAAAAACTCTCTCTGTTATATATTGATGATTGGATAAATTTCAATCACCCCTTATTCTGGGCTTATATGCTAACAATATTGTTACTAATTTACTCAAATTTTCTATTATTTGGAAGTGGAAGCAGGGATCGCCATGTCATAAGTTTTCAAATGTGGTTTCAGAAAAGCTTCTTAGAAGGTCCCTGAAAATCATTTATGTTCGTTATGGGATAAAAAAAATTACTAGTTAAATCTGAGTTAAATTTTTCAATTTCTTTGCATGTTTCAATTCAAAACTGCAGCAACGAAAACTCGATAACCCGACAATCATCTAGGCTAATTAGCTAACGAGACTTGGTAAGAGATTGGTCTCGCTCTGGTCGGTCAGCAACGACTTCAACTAAAGTTGATATAGATAAAGTGAAGGAAATTGTGACTGAAATTTGAGGAGGATAACTATTGAACTTCCTATGTTCCACGTACCACTTAGTATCATTCCACATGATTGTTTGAGTATGAAACGAGTTGCTTCTCAGCGTTGCCATTCCGAAAGCCTAAACGTCAAGCATAAACGTCATTGAAGCCATACAAGACTGATTGAATTCCAACCCCTACATTCATAAAAGACCTTATAACTTGCGATAAGACCTGGCCACTTGAAAGCTCCTACTGTAAGATAGAGCATATTTAGCAGCAAATGGTAAGTGAACGTCTGTCCGAGGCTGTAATCAATTCAGACAGATGTGGCCTCGCCTAGATATGAAGCGTTCACACACACTGCTGTCGCTATCAAGACCCGACGTCTCATTACTTGTATCCGTCATGACAGGACACTGTCTGCTTGGAAGACATGCAGTGAGACTAATGATTGTGACTAGTGACTTCTGCAGGAGCTGTAGAAATGAAGAGGAGGAGGAGTTTTTAGAACACCTTCTCTGCAATTGACCCAACCTGGCGGGGCTTGACACTGGTCTCTTATTTCTTTAGGGACCTAGGAGATCTGGACGATGTAGGTATTGCCCGACTTAAGAGCTTCTTGTGAATAATTTTGCAGAGGTGGTAATCACTATGCGTCAGATCCAGACTATAAGATGGATGTACGAGATCCTCCCCACAAAATTTCCAGAACTTTTGGCGAGTTACTACCCAGTAAAATAAAAGTTCTTATTATATTTGTATTAAATGTCGGTTTCTTAAAAACTCTGGACGCAGATCTCGACAAATTTGGTACTTTCTATAAAGAAAATAAACAGGTGGACGTGCGCTGAATTAAGAGGGCACTTTATATTTCGTAGGGCCGAAGTTTACACACGGTCTGCATTGAACTTCAGTCCATAGTGTCTTATGCTACGTATGTATATGCTTCATTTGGTCTCTGAGTATTTATAGTTTTTTAAAATAGAGTAGTAAATAAAGGCTCAAAAGGAGCTTAAAGGAGCTCCGCCTATCAGAAACGATATCTTCGTATTATATTATGTCCTTTCAAAATGATTTCTGGAGTACTTCACAGAAACATGCTTTATTTAAATGTTAGGAATCACAAATGAAAATAAAACCAGTTTTTTTGGTTCAAAATTTCTTCGTTGGAGGTGATAAATATGAAGGGATTCTACATCTATATAAGTGATGGAAATGTGATCCTTTTTGAATGACCTGATTTTTTTTTTGTGCTGGGTGTCGATATGTATGCTTTGGCGTTGTCTTGGCAAAACAAAATTCCTCTACTTCCTGGCCAAAGCTGGCTACTTATGGGCATCCCTCAGGCTGTCCAATTGTTGATAGTATAAGTTTAAGGTCAACGTGTGATCGTATTGGAGTAGATGAGCCAATCACATCAAACACACAGTAAAACTTACTAGAGCGTCAATCCTGGCTTGGCCATCGTTTTCACCTGCTCGCTGTGATTCGATCACTAGCTTTTCTATTTCACATTATCGTAAGTGACCTACTTTTTATCTACCTACTACAATCATCACCTACTTACAACCATCATGCGCTTCAGAAATGGGTTGATTTTTTTACGATGCCGAAATTTTTTCCATGAGGATTTTCGAGTTAACTGCTGTGACAACCATTCATCGAGTTGCTTTTTGTATCCAGCCTTATTCAAGCGATTATAAGTAAATTTTGTGTAATAGCTCCAGGACTATCGAAACAGTGTTTATCCGATTGTTGAATGTACAGATTTATATCATTTTCTTAATATTTTCGACAACTGAGTTTTCAGAACGTGGTGTTTCTTTGACAACAAAATTATCTGATCACAAATCGGCGAAACGAAAATTATGCGGGATTGGCACTCACAGTGGCATAACAGTGAACACTATTCACATTTTCAGTCACCTGGCTTGCGTTTTTGCATATGTGATATATGTCATATTTTATCTTTATTGGTATCCATTTTTGATGAGTGCTCAAATGCTACTGAATCAAGTAATCTCAAAACTGTCTAAGAAATTTTTGGGAACTGAATCTTGTCTTTTTAACGCAGTATAACGTTATTCATTCGCCCCTACTATTTGTTTGAAAAAAAGAGATGAATGACATACCTATTCATACGTATGAGTGATATTAATTGTATGTAAAAGAAATTTATTATTAATCATACGTACTATGGCTGGATATCGATTTCATATTTTGTAATAATTATTTTATGTAATTGTGCCCAATATAAAATGGAATAAATTCATTAATAACACTGATACTTGAGCAAAGTTAAACCTCTCCATCCTTCTCTGTCTTAGTTTGCATTCCCTGGTTAGAGTAGAGCAGAAAAAATACCTTAGAAATAATATGGAAATATGGATTTATTTAATTATGCGCGTAACGAAATGAAATAAATTTGTTAAGCGAAGTTTCAAGGGAAACTGCTTCTGTTTACTTCCTTCCTCTTGGGCTCTGCCATTCTCAATTTCCCAGTCTCCCTTACAAAGTAAAGTATACGAGTATGCATGTTTGCCGCGCCGCGTATCATTTTCTATTAATTCACATGCTTTTACGGATCATTAATTATTTATTAATTTCATTGCAATACATTTATAATATTTGAAAAAGTTCGTTCTCAATTTATTGGTATTTAGTTCGGTAGTGTTGTAGTGATTAATTCGTTCGTTTTATTATTATTATTATTATTTTTTTTTTTTGGTTTAATTGTGAAATATCAAATTGAAAGTTGAAAAACCAAAGTAGTAGTTTGAAAAAAGTCTGGAAAGTTTTTTATTGTTGTTAACAAAAGAGACACTTGATTTAATTTAAGAGAAACAAAAACAACAAAAACAATTAATGAAATCATGTACAACAAAACGGTTGGTTAAATTTACAGAACAAAGAAAATACAATAATTGATTCTCAGTTTGATTTTAGTAGCAAACAACAACAATTATAATAAGAAAAAAATAGGAATAATAATTGTTAGAAGAAAAAAAATCATATTTGTATAAAAACTAATGAAAAAATTGCGATTTAAAGAAAGTATCAAATAATCACGTGCTTTTTTAATAAATATATTATATTCAATAAATATATTATATATTCAAGGCAATGGTGGTTTTGAATTTGTTTCTTTCTTTTTATCTTTTCTATTTGTTTTTCTTTTTTTATCATTCTCTCGCACTCTTTTTTGTTTCGATTATGGTTTTAGTTCTTTACTGTTTTCTTTCTTTTTTTGCTTTCTCGCTTTTCTTTTTGTTGGAAATAAATTAAAAAAAAAAACTAAAATACAACGAAAATACCAAATGAAGATTAGGGGAAAAGGGGGTGGACCAGTAAAAAAGTCAAGGGAATTGGAATATGTGTGAACTTACCTTTCACATTGCCGCAACGTCCATGATGCGATGATCCATAGGGAGACCATAAATACTAGTAACACTGTACCAGGACATATTGTCATTAGAGTTTTCAGGACAAATCTGCAAAGAGATTATAAATAAAAAGAGAAGTTTAGAAATATACAAAACCTTTGGGTATTTCCCAACTTGTAAGCTGTGTGATTGTTTGTGGGCGTTTGTGTTGTGTGATTCAACATACTTTATGTAGGTATAACTTTTTTGAAAGTTTACTATGGATTGCAATATATTATGCCTTTCTAATTAAACATTTGTGACGAGTTTAGAATTGCCAATCTGATTTATTGTAAATTGAAAACGAGAGCTTTTGAAAAAGGTGAATGAGTCTTTTTTACACGAATCGGTTAAAAAAGTTGCCATAGCATTTTAATTGCCTGGTTTTATAAAATGAATAACTTAACTCGTTCGTCAAATAAACGAGCTATCTATGTAGCTCTTTGCGGCATTGTAGACCATTTTCTTTTACCGTACTTAGTTTAGTAAACGCTTGATAGTTGCCAAGATATACAGCATAATTTTATTAAACTAATAACTCAATTCGTTCATCAAATAAACGAGTAACTATAAGTGTTCATCTTAACGACAACGTACACAATTTTAATTTACTGCACAAAATTTCATAAACGCCTGATAGTTCCAAAGATATACAGCCCGTTTTTGTAAAACGAACAACTCAATTCGTTCGTTAAATAAACGAACTACCTGCGTAGATCTTTTCGACAATGTAGAACATTTTAATCTACAGAACTTAGTTTAATAAACGATTTATAGTTGCAAAGATATACAAGCCGCTTTTGTAAATCGAACAACTTAATTCGTTCGTCAAATAAGCGAATTACCTGCGTAGAAGTTTGCGTCAATGTAGACCATTTTAGTTTACAGAACTAAGTTTAGCTAAGTTATATAGAATTTAGAGTAATTGAATGAAACACGTAATTTAAAAAACTGTTTGAAATATATGAAGTTATAAATATTAAGATTAAAACGATCGTTTGTATGTGATGTACCGCGTTTTCCATCTTTCGGTTTCAAAAGTAAAATTAAATAAAATACACATTAAGCTATGATTTCGATGAAACTTTTATTTCATTACAATGCTTGGACCTTGCAGTTATGTACGAAATACAATATCATTTAAATGACGACCTTTGGATTGTTTGCAGCAGTGGATCCTTTTGAACACATTTAAACACTCTTTCGCACATTTCGGGCGGTATCTCGGCGATAACTTGAATGTTGGTTTTCAAACGCTAAAACGTTTGGTTTATGCCTCTGACATAGACCCATAAAAAAAGTCTAACGACATAAAATCGCACGATCTTGGTGGCCAATTGACGTCGTCAAAACGTGAAATTACGCTTTCTGTAAACTTCTTATGCAATAAAGGCAAAATTGGTCCTGTTGTGTGGCTCGTGGCACTGTTGAAACTACATATCGCCTAGTTCATAGTCTTCTGTTATAGGCAAAACAAAGTCGGTTATCATACGGCCATAGTGCTTTGAAATTGCCTCACTTTCAGTTTCACAGATGCGACATTTTCAGCACTGCACAGGCCTGACCACATCTGTAACGCTTTCAGTCTCTTCAAATTTCTTTATAATCTTGCCAATTCCTTGCACAGTAGGTCGATTATGATGACCATAATCACCCCGTAATGCACAAAATTGCCGACGTTTGACGAGGTTTGTAGTAAGTTTTAACTATTTTTCCATGCTCGTAAAATGGCAAACCTTTCATTACATAAATAACACTTCAGATGACAGGTATTTAATAGTTAACAGCCTTGCCAAATCGGCGGTTTTGAAACCGCTAAATGGATAACCCGGTATTTAGCATAATTTTTTTAAATGAACTATTTATTAGTTGGGTAAATGATACATTAAACCTCCTTGTAATTGTAAAACCCCCCTAATTTGTTGTGAATAATTGACAGCACTATGGTAGAAAGAGATGATGTGGTAAATCTGGATGACGACTGACTTTTTGTCAGCAGCCGTCACTTGGATCACTTCACCAGACACACATTTTTAAATATAAAGTCATCTTTATAATGTAAGCACAGAAAGTCAACGTTTTCTCTTTCGATTCGATTCAAGATAAAAAATGCTTTAAGTATCAAACAGACTTCTTGAATTTCAAATTCTCCAAAAAGAAGTTCTGTCTGCGATAGTAAGTTTCTCTACTCAGCAAAAACTAGCAGGAATTCGTCAATAAAACACAAAATATTAATTATGCATTCAACTTTGTTGAATCGCCTTCAAAGTAGGCCTGTCACCTGTCACAATGAGTAATCCGATCATAAAAATATGGGTTATCCATTTAGTGGTTTCCAAACCGCCGGTCAGGCAAGGCTGTCAGCTGTTAAATACCTATCATTTGAAATGCTATTTATTTACGAATATGGGTCGTTTAACAACCGAAGAGCGAGTAAAAAAAATTTAAAACTTATTGTTTACAAATGTTCACATGGATTTGTTTACATGTGATTATAAGATGATGGCACGTTAAAGAGACGCATATGCGGCAATGTAATAAAGATCAGACATGTGGTCTTTTGTAGGGTCTTGAGAACGACGCGGCTGATGATAAGATGATACAAGTATCCTTCAAGTGGCGAAAAAGAAAATGCGACTTGCTCCGCGTGCATGGGTTTATCCACACTGCATGTGAATGTTCTCTTATGGGGCGCTACAGGAACTCACACGGAGTAACAGAAATAAGACGGGTGATATCTTGCAGCATATTGACAAAAATAGAATATTAGATAACACCGGTTGAAGTGACGATAGTGGATGGATTGAGAAGTGTAGTTTATGACAAGAAAATTCGTCCTTTCACTTTCCATTTTTAGGTTAAGTTGGCTAAATAAGAATTTTATGTGTAGTACTAAAGAAGTGTTTTTCGGGTGTTTCATTTCAAATCAGAATCACTTATTAAAGAATATGAGATTCAAATGTTGGTTTTCAATCGAACAAAATTTTCTTCAGTAATGAAAATCGTTTCTCAATAAGCAAAATTGTCAGATAAGCGGCTCGGAGAACCCAGAAGTGATTATGGAGAGGCCATTGCTTCCGGAAAAAGTGGCAGTTCGGTGCGCTTTATGGTTTGGGACGTGTTTTTTCGAAAACTACCTCAAAAGGTTCAACTGCTGCAACCAATCCAAAGACGGTGATTTAAATGACTTTGTATTTCGCTCATAATGGCAAGGTCTATGCATTATAACGAAATAAAAGTTTCAGCGATATCATAGCTTTATGTGTGTTTTATTTAACTTTACTTGAAAACGAAAATGTAGTTTCAGGAAAAGACTACAGTTCTGCTCGCAAATTCTATTCTATTTCTTCTATCAACTGAGAATTGATGCCTCGAATTGATTAATTGAGTTCTGGAAAGAAACAAATAAAAGTGAATACGAAGGCTGTTAAAAGATGTTTGTTGAGTTGTTGGCGAGAAATTTCCTCATAATAAAATCACTGCAAGATTGTACGTTATCAAGATGCAAAATCAATGAGTTTCCTTTTCAAAAATGTTGCCTTTTTCAATCGAGTAATATTTTTTATTTATCGTCTGACCTTCTGACAAGAATTCCGATGGTGAAACGCTGTGATAATCAAAGAAAATAATCAACCTTAGCAGCTTGGCACTATTCTCAAGCTTGTTGGCTGCTTTGCATGTCAAACTCGTAACCCATGTCTCATTACCAGTTACAATGCGATTTATGAATGGTGGGTCGAAACTATCTCACTATTATATTATGTTTTCAGTAACTTTTAAGCGATTAAATTTTTGAAGAAAGTTTAGGACTACTGGAAGTAGCCAAGCGAGTACGCGCTTAATACTCAAGCAATCGTAGAAAATTGATTTGTGGGGCGTAGAAAGTTCAGAGGCTGTGTCTTGTTGAGAAATGGTGACCACTCTCCATCACTATTTCCTTCACTTTATCGCTTTAATCTTTTTAATTCAGTTGAAGATCTTCATGGGCGGCAAGAGCGAGACAAATGTCCTGTCACATTCTCACCGCTTTTAAATACGCCGTACCACTCTCATATATGTTTTTTTGATAAAGTCGATTCACTATAAGCCAGTTGTAGGACTTTCAACGAAATTCCACATGCTATACAAAATTTGAGACCAATTCTTTGTTCAATAATTTCATCCTTTATAAATATCGTAAAACACACGTGAGATCAACTGAGCGCGAACTCAGTCTTGGTATAGAGGATAGTTGCGCCAACCTAACAGGAAGAAGGATTGTTATTTTATTGTTGATATGATATAAAATACTGATAATGGGTTTGAAATGTGCTATCAAGCTGTCGTTCGTAACAATTTCTCAGTAAAAAACGCAAATAATAATAATAAAATAAAATAAATTCATTTCTGTCTGATTTTCGAAATTATATTCGCAAGTTTTAGCATGGAATACGTAATAAAAATTCATAAAAATTCACTCATGAGGTCAACTTTCTTTCCCACGTATTAAAAGCGACTGAAATTTGAGCCCAATAAATACGTCTGAGGCCACGTTGTGTCACCTTAACTTTAACAATCGTAGAACCTAAGAAAATATGGTTGAGGGTCATCTCTGCTGATACATAAGAAACCGGTAGAGTAGAACCTAAGAAAATATGGTTGAGGGTCACCTCTGCTGGTGCATAAGAAACCAGCAGAGTAGAACCCAAGAAAATACGGTTGGGGGTCATCTATGCTGGTAAATATGAAACCAGCAGAGATGATCCTCAACCGTATTTTCTTAGGTACTACGATTGTTAAGGTTGAGGTGGCACAACATGGCCTCGCAACACAGAACATCATTTAAATGCCCCACATAAATATAATTGTAATAAATCAATTAAATTCTACGTGTAATAAAATGCAATAAAATTGTTGCTTTTTAATTAAGCGAACTATCAAGAAGCACAACGACAACATTATTGTTTCAACAAGATACAAAACGGAGAAAACAGAAGTCACCGGAATGATAGCTGAGAGCGGGAAAAATGGAGGAAAAATGGAAATAAATTCCAATACAAAAAGCAGAAAATCCTCGTACACGAATACACATTAGAAACCACAGCGACAATTGTATGCTGCCCCCATAAAGACATATACATATACATATATATGTATATGTGAGCTATTAAAAGGATTTACCGTGTACATACAACAGAACCACTACCATTTACTTCACAGGGGTCGAAAGGACAAAGAACACGTGGCAGCTTGTCTCCAATTATGTGATTACAGTCATTTTTAATTAACTACTCAGATTCAATTAATGCAATTAAATGGTGAGAAAAGCGAGAGTGCGATTACATCTTAAAAATAGTTTCTATTAATATCGTCAACGACACAGAAGGCCAAAACTTTTGGGATGTTGATTATTTTTAGATTATGTGAATGCCTAATATTTTGAAATATTTCGTAAAATTCAAGTAATGAAATTATTTTGAACAATTCAAATATTTTGAATATTTCGAATATTTTAAACATTTCAAACATTTTTGTTATTTCGAATATTTTAAATATTTTAATTTATTGAATATTTTGAATTTTTCGAATATTTCAAATACGTTGAGTACTTTAAATATTCTGAATAATTTAAAAATTTTGAACATTTTGTGTATATTGAATACTTTGAATAATTTGAATAATTTGAATATTTTGAATATTTTGAATATTTTGAATATTTGGTATATTTTGAATATTTTAAATATTTTGAACGTTTCGAATATTTTTAATATTTTGTTTGGAGTATTTTGAATATTTTTAACATTTTGAATATTTTGTTTGGAGTATTTTGAATATTTTTAACATTTTGAATATATTGAGTATTTTAATTATTTTGTAACATAAATATTTTTAATATTTTGTAAATTTTGAATATATTGAATATTTTGTGTACATTGAATATTTTGAATAATTAAATATTTTAATATTTTGGACATTTTGAATATATTGAATATTGTGAATATTTTGAACATTTTGAATCTTTTGGATATATTAAATAATTTAAATGTTTTGAAAATTTGAAATATTTTGAATATTTTCAATATATTGAATATTACGAAAAATTTAAACATTTAGAATTTTTCGAATACAGGATGGCGCAATAGAACGTGAATATTTAAAAAAATAGTTTAAAAAATAAATACAAAAGGTATGGTTAAAATAAATCAAAGGCATTGTAGAGTAATAAATGGAGTTTATTTTTTTAAAATAACATCAACTAAATAGTGACCCTCTCTACGACGGCACTCCTCTAACCGCAAACGAAAATTATTGAAAACTTTATTCAGTAATACTGGTGTAATGGCAGCCATTTCACCACGGATATTCTCCTTGAGCTGAACGATGTTTCTTGGATTATTACTGTAGACTTTGTGTTTGAAGTGTCCCCACAAAAAAAGTCAAGAGGCGTCAAGTCTGGGCTACGTGGGGGCCATGGGATGTAACCTCTTTTCGAAATCAGTCTGCCAGGGAACATCTGCTTCACCACCGCCATGGAGTCATTTGATGTGTGACAGGTAGCTCCATCTTGTTGGAACCAAGTCCTGGAATTCACTATTTTTGAACTTTCAATTTCTGAAGCCAAAAATCCGTCCAACATCTCAACATAGCGTTCCGTATTAACTGTGACGTTTTGGCCCCGCGCATTTTCGAAGAAAAAAGGACCAATTATTCCTCTGCCAGATATTGCTGCCCATACTGCCACTTTAGGACTATGCAATGGTTTCTGGTGTTTGATTTTGGGATTTTCACTGTAACCAGTAACGACAATTTTGACGGTTTACGAACCCATTTATAAGGAAATGAGCCTCGTCAGAGAAAAGGATATTGCCAAAATTGGAAAATCGATTAAGTATTTCATTGGCAAATGCAAGCCTTGCTATGAAGTCAGACTCTTTCAATTCTTGTGTTAATTGCAGCTTACATGGATGCAGTTTAAGATCCAAGGTTAAAATTCGTTGCAAACTTTGTCGCGATAATTGTAAGACAGACGATCTCTTGCGAGTCGACATTTGTGGATTTCCTCGTACTGACCCCATAACTCTCTCAACATTGTCTTCGGTCCTAGATGTTTTTGGGCGACCATTTGCTTGTGGTTTAAATGTTGAACCGGTCTCTTCAAAACGCTTTACCCATATTTCAATTAAATTAGCACTCGGAGCTTCACTAATTCGCCGTGGTCCATATTCAGCACAATATAGTCGCCTAGTAGGAATATATGAACGAGAGTTCTCGTAAAATGCGCGACGCTTTCCGTCGAAGTGATTCATAGCGACTAAAACTCCATGAGCCCGCCAACCCAACGATGTAGGCGCAAAAGCAAAAAACTTCAGTCCATGAAGTTTTTTACTTTTTTTTTTGTTTTTTGTTTTTTGCATTAAGCTTTTTTCCAGCATTGTCGAGATTTGTTCAAGTGGCTCTAGACAGGTTTTTGTGCAATGTTTAGTTACTTGGCAATCGAAAGAGTCCTTGCATTATGGTCGAACTTAACGATTTTTATTTCTATTTTTGTGTCGATGTTTTCGATAATTTCTCTTTGCAGGTGTCAATTTTTGACTCGCGCTCAAACAGTATTAATATTGTATATTTCATTTAAAAGTTTTCAATTCAGAAAAGAAACAGACCAAATTTTTAAGTAACTGCGATATTTAGTTAAATTCAGAATATAAATTATTTGAAGCATTTTTACCTTTCGAACTTGACACAGCGTCTTTTTCTCTGACATTGATTACATTTGGCTTCATTTCTGATTCAGATTAGAAAAAAGAAGCTGCATAAAATAATATTTTCGTTTCAGATTCTGGAAACAAATGTCTGTTTCTTTACGTTTCGATGGAAAAACAGAATCAATGTAGGTTTCTAATTTCTTTTCAGATAAAAAACTAATCAGTGTATGAAGTGAACCGTTATTTCGAATATGAATCAGAAATGTATTTCGTTTCATTTCTTTTCACGTAATTTATTTAAGTCTATGGACATATAAAACATTACAGGCTATGAACTGACATAATATATTTTAAATAAAGGAAACGGTTTAAAGTTATTTCTAGACATACTAAATTCTAGGTGTTGAACTGGGTATTCATTTCTTGCAATCTCATTTAGGATATTGAATTTAATAAATCCGCGATACAAAGCATTAAGCTGGGCATAATTTGTGGAATGACGTGTTAAATTGAATACAGGGTGTCCGTCGGAAACGTATACACTTTTCTTGTTTATAGTTTTTATAGTTTTTAGAATGGATCTTATATTGATAAATGTTTTATTTAATGTCGGAAATTGTGTATAGAATGCAATATCAGATAAATGTCCGCCTCTGTTAGCCTCACAAACGTCAGACCTTTTGAGCACATTTTTCATTACATTCTCACACATTTCACGCGGTATTTCATCACGAATATTTTGTTTGAGTTGCTCAAGCGCTTCTGGTTTTTTTTGCATAAACCTTGTTGTTCGGATATTCCCACAGAAAGAAGTTTGGAGCAGTCAAACAGGCCACCGTGGAGGCCAATCAACACCGCCGTTTATTGAAATAACTTGTTGTGGAAAGAGGTCTCGCAGTAATTCCACTGTAATCCTGGCTGTATACGATGTGACACCGTGTTGTTGATACCACATGCTAATAAAGCCAAAGCATGCAGTTATGGCGTTAAAAAGTTTTCAATCATTTCACGATATCGCTCCCCATTGACAGTTACCGTTACGCCGTTTTCAGTTTCAAAGAAGTAACGTCCAATGATTCCTCCTGATCAAATTGCACACCAGACAGTCACTTTTAATAGATGCAAAGGTGACTGAAGAATAATTTGAGGGTTTTCCATTGCCTAGAACCGACTATTCTGTTTAGTCATATATCGATTCAAACGAAAATGTGCCTCGTCATTCATTATGATTTTTTCATGAAAATCGCGGTTGTCATGGGCGAGCTGTAACCGCCTATTGGTAAATGTACGGTGACGTAAATGGTCTTGTGGAAGAAGTTCTTGTGTCAACTAAATCTTAAATGGAAACAAATGCAAATCCTTGTGCAAAATTGTGGCCAAAGTTGTTCTTTGAAGACCAAGATCCTGAGCATGATGTCGAATTGAGGTTGATGGATTGTTTACAACACTTTCTTGAGCAGCAGTAATGTTTTCAGCCTATGTTGCAGTACGTTGTGCTCCATGCTTGGCCCTAAAGGCTACAGACTCTCTTTCCTCGAAATCATTCACCATACGATAAATAGTGTGTCTTGTTGGCACGTTGTTCCTCCCAAAAATTTCATGTAACTTTCTCATTGTCACAGTAATCGATGATTGATTTTGATAAAATGTTTTAACGATTAAAACACGTTAGTTTATCGAATGTTTTATCATAATAAATTTGCTACGTCTCTACTTTACGACTGCCAAATATGAACTGTCAGGACTAATGTTTACCAAAATGGCGGCAAAACAAAGTGGTATTCCTTCGCGACAGACACCCTGTTTAATCGATTTTGTTAGAAAATATAACTTCTTAAAAACTAGATGCTCAAAATTTTTCGAAACATTTTTTAATTTGGAAATCATTTTTCTCACCATTTTTAAAAATTGTTTTTATGAACGCCGACTTCCGTCTATCAATAAAAGTGCCTTCCTTTAGTGCTTAAAAATATATTTAGAAACAAAAGTTAGCGACGAGGCAGATTTCTTTAGTAGATAAACACAAATCCCGTCAGATTCCGATTTATAGCTATTTCTATTTCTCTATTTCTAATGTACCTTCAATAAGTTCACAATATCAAAGTTTCTGAAGGTTCGTGAAGGTCCCTGGTTGGTACAGATATAAATTATTATTTGAAAAATAAAAAAAACTCCTGATATTAATTTTCCATTTTAGCAGTTTCTAAGGGGTTTCTAACTTTCAATATTGTCCGGAACTTCCGTCCACTTAAATCGGGCTTTTGCTTGCCGGATCGGTTAGATTTTAATATAGAGAATATTTTGCATAATTTTCGATATTTTGAATATTTTGTGTATTTTTAGCAATCCATGAATATGTATGATATTCTCAAATCTGTTGTGAGTAAACAATGGGAGATGTTTAGTGTTTCCCTGTTCCTGTGTTAGGGGTGTTGTGTGAGCGATATTCTTCACTTACCTTGTATTGAAATTTATCCTATTGAGAGCACCTATGCTCCGTGATGAGGCATCCGTAAATAGTTTTGAATGTAAAAGCATTACACGACATATTAAATATAAACGAAGGAACATGGGTAATGATAAAGCTACGTCGTATGGCACCATCTCCGTGCCGATGGTTTTATTTTTATTCGCCAGTTTTGTTGTCCATTGAAAATAATATTCACCAGGAATTGGATGTATAGCACATATAAAAAGTTCTAAACCTATTTGACTAATTCGTTGCCACGTCATAGCGATTCTCCAATCGTCGGCACAGTTATCTATCATAAATAACTGCGGGCGCAAACAAGCGAGCATTTTAGGTGCATGAAGAAGGCGTCCATTCAATCCCGTCCAATAAGAAACATTAGGCAGGCAGTATCAACCAGATTATGAAGATGGAAAAGACAAAATAAAATAATAAATAATTGTTATTATTTTTAACAATTAATTGGAAAATTATTGATTTATTTATACATATTTGACATTGTTTTAATATTACTATTACTGTGGTTAACTATGTGAAGGATAATACACACACATAACTGATTAAATGAATAGGTAGATAGTGGGGCGAG
>JAHXMU010000279.1:669562-685389 GCA_019455685.1 Philornis downsi | reverse complement strand
AAATACATAGACATTATTGGCTTATAACTATTAAGAATACATTAATACCATACAAGTAAGTACACTCAAGTACAAAAATAAACATACATGGGAAGAACAACTGACGTAATAGATCGCAAAAAAAAGAAAAAAAAAAGAAAAAGAAAACGTAAAGAGTTGAGTGGCAAAACAAACAAATGATACTTTTTTTCTAGTATAATAGCCTAACGACTAATGGAATGTCAAAGTGCCATTACTATCTGATAGAAGTAAAGGAAGGCTATTTTCGTCAAATCCAGGAAAACATTATAGTAGTTGGCACTTTCATTTATACTTAATATCTATGTTTATCTTACATTCACACAACATTTCATTCCATAGAATTGCCAAATAAAAAGTTGAAACATATTTACTTAATTGTTTTTATTTGCACTTTTCACTATTACACATTTAACTTTACATTCGCGTACATGTATGAGAGTCAGTAACAGTGGCAAAGTTTTTCTCTATTGGAGAGTAAGCGGAAATCGGGAAAGGATGGTGAACATTGAGAATTGTCATGTTTCAAACTATGACCAGGGACTTTTGTAATACCTATGAAGTGAGCTTGTTGTGGATATGTTGGATTGTCGTTGGCAGATGTTGGAATGTGTTAAGCTTATGAACAGATAGTTGGAAAACCAAACTTTAAATGCAATACAGTAGTTATAGTTTGAATAATTCCTATTTGCACCATTGAAACATAAGGTGAGATTTGAAATAACTTTTTATATTAAAACAGTAGATTCTATAGAGAAAAGTCATTTCAAATTATAATAAGTATTTTGAATAATTTTGGGTTCAAACTCAACGTAATTAAATGGTAATTAGGAGTTAGATGTCTGACTACCCTGCAATTTTATTAGCTAATTTTTAGCTTGCTACGTTCAATTAAGTTAAAGTTTATCCTAAACAGCGGAAAATTAAAAAAGTTTATCTGAGCATTTTTAATATTAGAAGCCCACATATCTTCACCCCAAGGAATGAAGGTATATTTCATTTGATAAAGCAAAAATGTGGCATCCTACAGGATGAGTTTACAAAATCAAGTATTTTTGTGCCACAACCAACATCAAGTATGCTTAACAAGGCCTAAAATTATCTTTTATGGCCATGCATCAAATTCTTAAAGGACTAATCGATGATTTTATAAGCTGTTGTAATCGGATCAGAAATGTGGTTTTGTATGACAAAACCATACCGTATTTTGGACCCGCGCTATGGTTCTACCTAAAGTGTTTTGTCTCCGAACGTAACCTTCCTAACATTTTCGAAACGTTTATGGAAAATTTCATCAACATCAGTAAAACTGTTAAGGAGTGGCATAATACCTTTTCGTCCTTTTCCTTTTCGTTTACATCCATCTGTCTTGCTTAGTTGCTGGTGTAGACAAAAATTGCAGTAGATTTTTATGAACTCTTAAAACAGACGGAGACTGGTGAAAAGAATGAGTGGCTCACTTACGACAGCGTCAACCGAAAATGATCTTGATTGAATCGCAGAAATTTCCTCCGTATTTGATGCAATTGCCAGGGAAAAATCTATTATTAGCTGCTCCCTTATAGCCACACTCTTAACTCGATCTTGTCCTGTCAATAGTTGGACAGCTTGAAAGAAGCAATCGTAAACAGCCGCCGCAAATGGGGGCCAAGTCCGGTGAGAAGAATTCTCTTCTGTGTTTGTCAGGGAACAATATAGTATTAACTGTTCTCCTATGGTCATATTCTTAACTCGGTTCTGTTCTGTTAACAGTTGGATAGCCTGATGTAGGTAATCACAAAAAACGGCCAGATTTGGCCAATAGGAGAGGAGGATTTGTCAAGAAACGCCAAGCTATATGCATTGATAGTGATTAACCAGAAGTGAAAGATTTTTTAGGCATCAATCTTATAGTTCGGACCTGGCGTCAGGTGATTAGCATCTGTTCCTGTCA
Organism: Philornis downsi; assembly: GCA_019455685.1. Classification (NCBI taxonomy): domain Eukaryota; kingdom Metazoa; phylum Arthropoda; class Insecta; order Diptera; family Muscidae; genus Philornis; species Philornis downsi. Next base: position 683,438 of record JAHXMU010000279.1, on the reverse strand, counting down.
AGAGCGAAAAATTAGCCTCAACGGAAACCAGTGAAAAACAAATTTTCCAGTTTTTTTGCCAATTAGAACGAGAGTTGACAATGCTTTCAGAATGACAACAAATTATCGAATGAAAGGATATGTATTTAAAAATTTATATGATATGACAAATGAAGCCCTTAATGTTATGGAAAATTAATTGATTGTTTTTTTTTTTTATTTTAATATTTGATTTCTTTTTACTTAATTTTGTTTTCTACAATAAAATCAAAGAAATAAGCATGAAATTCTGGAAAAAAGTTTGAAAATTAGTATTGAACTCAAATAAGCTTGAAATAAGTGATGCCATATTTCTTTTATTTCCAAACCCTATTCCAACTTGGGCAAAATGTGTTAAACTCCAACTGGCAGATATTCTGTGAATTCAACTGCAACTACCGTAAAAACAGTGCGTGATTAGAAGAAACAGGTCTTAAATATGCTGGCATTATCGGAACTGAAAAAACGATGCTGCAGCCAATTGTATCGTCTGTCCCGATCGAACACTATAAACAGAATGTAGGAAAGGGGGACTGTATTTTTAAATTGAAGAAACTGTTATGGGAAAATCCAAAATTTGAAAATTATAAAAAAGAGACTCTGGTTTGGAAGGAACGATAATTTGGTAAAGGACATCCATTGAATCTTAAACACAATTTGTATTAACATTAAGTATGGCCAATGATTGGTGCTCTATATAACTGTTCTATATATACTGGAGGGTTTTTCCCTCTTAAAAATTTATTTTTGTTCAGTTGCTACTAAGTGAAAGATTACACTTGCCCAATTTGGTAAGGGAGGTCTATTAGGCAGTTTAAGAAACAAATCGACACGTCATCTTTTCGTTGGCTATATCTTACAAACCTTTGCTGAGCAATTCTGCAGGATATCTCCTTTACATGATAGAATATAGTTCATAGAATTTTTCAAAAATCTTGCATATGCTGAGCCTCCAAATAAAACTTTGTACTACTCCTTCCTATATTTCAAAATATAAGATGAGTTCCTGTTTTTTTTTTTTTTTTTTTTTTTTAATTTCAAGAAGTATTTATTTAATTATCCAAATCTACTTCATAGTACACATTTTTCTCTCAAGAGCATTATGTGTCTATGTCAACTCTTCTTTCCATTCATCAAAGCATGCCTGCCAAATAGTCACCTTCCGCTATGGCCCATAGAGCGCGCTGCAATTCGCATTGAATCTTTTCGATCGGCTCAAAACAGTGTGTTGGAAGTTGCCTTTAAGCCTTATAAAGTAGCCAAAAATAAATTGGTGCTAAATCAGGCGAATATGGAGATTATGAATCAATAATAGTTGAAATTTTGTTAAAAAACTCACTTTATTTTTAAAAAAAAAAATTAAGTGTTTTTTGAACCAATCAAAATTTGAGTCGATTAAGGCCCAAAATATCCCTTGAAATTAAATTGTCTATCCCATATGAAATGTCAACATCGTCAGCTTAATCCCTCGTGGTTAATTGATGACTTTTGGAGCCTCAAATCTTGCACTTTTTGCACGTGACTTTCATCTATTGTTGATTCTTGATATTCTTTGAACTATTTCTACCATTTCTTTCCAACGAAGTTTGGTCACCAAAGGTAAAGGTAGCAACATGCTACCTTCTAAACATTTTAGAAGCAGAAACTCAATTTCGTAAATACAATTTAATACAGTTTCTTTGCTCAACACAGTCGTATATTGAAAAATTGCCGAAATCACTTCTTACTTTGCACAAAACCGGGTGGAATTCAAACACTATTAGCATTTATGTTGTAAAATTTAGCACAGATATCTGTCACAGTGTTAGGAACCTCGAAACAAATGAAACATTGCTGAGAGTCGATATACTACTGTCACTTGAACTGATATTTGGTCTTACTTTTTGGACATAAAATTATTATCTTTTTCTTTTGTTATATCTATTTTGACAGAGAAATTATGTTCCGGGCAGGAATTTGGCATTTTTGTTGTAAAATTTAGCACCGATGTCTGTCACAGTGTTACGAACCTTGAAAAATATTAAACATATTTGAGATTCGATATACCACTGTAGTATAAATTGAAAACTGGTCTTACTGTTTGGACATACATAGTATTATGATCTATTTCTTTTTTTATATCTATTTTGACAGAAAAACTGAATCGCTGTGTGTTTCTCAGTATGTTCCGGGTTAGAAACGAATCGAAGCATGAATTATAGATTTGAATCAAAATTAAATTTGTGGATGCACTTTTAAATGATACTACACAATCGAAACCAAATGAGAAATGGGACCGAAAGACAAGTAAAATTAGTTAAAACTACAAAAGTGGTGATTCGAACGCATTACGGGGTGATTATGGTCGTCATAATCAACCTACTGTGCAAGGAATTTACAAGGTTATAAAATATTTCAAGAGACAGGGAGTGTTACAAATGTAGTCAGGTCTGTGTCGCTTATGTTTTTGAAAGTGTGGCGGATCCGAATCCGAATTTCAATTCAGAACGCTATGGCCGTAGGAAAATCGACAATATTCATGAATAGTTTCCAGAAAGAGATCATTCGATTTGATGCCATTAGACTTTTTTGTTTGGCTACGGTAAAGACCGAGTTTACGCGGGAAATGTCCAAATGTTGGGACATTTGAAAAGCAGCTTTCGTCATTTTAACGCCGAAATACCGCCCGAAACTTACAAAAAAGTGGTCGGAAACTACCTTTAAAGGATCCACTGCTGCAATCAATCCAGAGGCGGTTATTTAAATGACATTGTATTTCGTTCATAATGGCAGGGTCCAATCATTATGTTGAAATAAAAGTTTCATCGGAATTATAGCTTTATGTGCGTGTTTATTTAATATTACTTTTGAAACCGAAAAATGGATAACACTTTCCTAAAGGTCCCTGCTTTATATGTGTTCTTATCACTTTTGGAGGGAATACTATTATTATTATTATTAAATTATTATTTTGTAAATAATAACTTTTGAAGTCGGTCCCAGCTGCAAAAAGCACAGATGAATATCAATAAAAATTTGTTAAAAGAAAAGTGCTTTGTCAGATTTTCTTGTTTCTTGTTTTTTGTAAGTTTCATCAAAATATGAGAATTACTGCCAAGAAAATGTTGGCAGCGCTTTTGCGACATTTACACTTATCAACAGCTACAAATCTTATGGAAGAAATGTTGGCAAGACGCTGCTTAACAAGAGTCGGCAAATAGCTATAAGTCAATCCTTCGCCACCACATAATCTTCGTTAGCACCGGCATTCAATGCAGTTTCTTTTGCTCATCCTTATGTGGCTGAAATTGTCGTTAAAAATCACTGTACGTAGTCCCTGTGAAGTGAAATATAGCCTAACACAGTCTGTAATGCAGTAAACTAAGCCTTGAACGACTACAATAGTTTTTCTTATTAGCTCTGTGCACTTCTAAATGTACCGGACTTTTTGAATTGTAACCTTACAGCTAACTTGTCCTATAATTTCGTTTCGGATTTTGTGGTCATTCGAAGTTAGTTCAGTTTACTCTTACTGGATAAGGATTAAAAAAGGACATGTACATGTTACGAATTAAGTAGATCATGGTTTTTCCCTTTCACCTATGGCTGATGCATTTCGTTTGTAATTGTCTTGCAGTTGTTGTGCCTTGCGATTACCCCAAAATGAACAGACAGACGAACAGGTATCACTTATCAAAAACATTTTGCTTTTTTTCTAACTTAGTCATAGCTTTTTTGTAGTCATAGCTGGCCACTCAGCATTTGTGTTAGTTCTAAATGCAATAAGTACTGAAATACCCTATTTTTTTGTTGCCCTTTTCCCAAAATTGTTTGGAAATTTCAAAAGAGAGAGAGAAAGACAATTATCCTTGAGTGTGTACGTGTTAGCAGATTATGGTTACAGATCAAATGGCATTTTCGAATGCAATCGGCCGGTAGGAAAGGGATAAGGAAATGTAATTAAGCGTTTGCTGAGAAAGAGCTGAGAGAAGAGCTGTAACATTTTTGAATTGTAACCATAAAATATCTATCAAAATTTGTAATTTCGTACGATTGTGTTTATTAGTGATTGCAAATGGCGGAGAAAACGTGTTTGCTGGTGGGCTAGAACGTGGTGTGAAATGAATGCAGTACGTTCTTAGTGCAGTTTTGTGGGAATATGGAATATTCCAATTGCCAATTGCGAAATAATGGTAATAGAGTTAAGCATAGTTTCTAACTTCATTGGAAAAAGAAACATATGCTTCAAAAATTTAGGGAAAATGCCGTGATAATGAAGCTTATTGGTTATTGAGGATATTTTATTATTGAGAAAAAATTTTGTTATGGAAAAAATTGTGCATTACAGAAATGGTTGATTGCAAATAAAGACTTTGGTATAGTAAGTAAATTGAAGATTTATATTGAAAAGAAATCCATTATTTTTCCGACAGATGACTTTAGTAATTTACATCTCGTAACTACAATCGAATGACGCTAGATGGCGTTAGAAAATAAAATTTCGTACTAAACTACTTAGATAGCTTTGTGATAGCTTGATTCCATATTGTTTGAATGCACGACGAAAATGGACACCACCAAACAGGAAATTCGCAAGATTTTACAGTTTTTCCCCGATGAAGAGGAAAACGCCAGCCAGGCAGCTGAAAATGAGGATAGTCTTTATGAAACTGATACTGTAACCACCAATCATGCACTATTTTGGTTGAGTCAATTTCGTTCCGGTAATTTTGATGTCAAACATCCGGAAGGCAATTGTCGAAAATGTCGATAGAATAATGAATATCCTTAAGTACAACCATCATGTAAGTACTGTTTCGATTGCCCAGGAGCTAAATATTGCATAAAAAAAGTCAATCTAAGACCACTTTAATAAGGCAGTATACAAAGAGAAGCTCGATGTCCGGACCGTAAGGCGGATGTATAAGAACCTCCCAACCAAGCTCCCGGAACTTTCAGTAAGTTGTTACCTACAGCCTGGCGTTATCCTAATAGAAAACAATTCCTCACTTGTTGGCCAAAACTAGTCACTCTCGACCATTTGTTGACAATACAGATTCGAATTAAGATTTTGGCCGTAGGAGAGCAGTTCATAACAGACCCATTCTCTGCCAATGCTACCAAACACCTAGCGAAACCCTCATTACCGTCAATCGTGGCTCGTGACCAACGTGAGCGTCAGCTCATCTTGATTCGCTTGACGCTCTCGTAAGAGATCCACTGTATTCATCATCAGCCACCAAACGCTTTAGAAAAATGTCGATTTTGTTGCGTTTCAGCACATGGAAATTCGGTTCATTGACACTTGTTTGCGTTAATTCGTATGACAAGACTCTTTTTTCCTTGAAAATCAAAACAGAGCTTACATTATGGACAGACTGAACTATTTGCCCTATTCTATCGACAGTTTCGTCGAATGTTAAGCATTTTTGACATTAATATTACCAGAATAAAATCCATAAAATCAAAATTGCGCATAAATGATTGTTAGAGCATCTGGATCACAAAAACTGTTCACATTTTCAGATGCTTGACTTGCGTTGTCGCCTTAATCGAACTGTAAAACATGGCGTATTTTCACTTTACTGGTGTCCCTTTTGGCGCACTCAAACAATACTGAAGTTAGCAATCACAAAACAGTCTATGTAGTTTTTTAAGTACGAAATTTTGTCTTTCTAAAGCCATATAATGTAATCCATTCGGACTTATACAGCGCAAAATATAGATTACTATACCTCGCATATTCACTATGGCCGTTTTTCCAGTGAAAATTTTTAATCTTTATTCGGTATTTCATACAATTGTACCCACAGTTGGAGCTTTGCTTTTAAATTATTATGAGCCAGAATGATTCTCTTCAATATCTATACAATAGCAGCATATATAGCTTTTAGTTATTGAGCATTTTTTCTTTAGTATTTTGCAGTAACTGAACCCATAATTTGGGCAATCCCTTGGAAAACTATATATGTAAATAGAGGTACCTTTTTGAGTGTATATGTATTGTGAATAAACAATAAAATTATCGGAAAAACATTTTTAAAAATTTAGTTTTCTTAAGGCGTATTCAGCTTTTCTAGCGGACTGAAATTTACCAAATTTCAAATTTGGCCTGCCTGTGAGTATTAGACACTTTTAAGGCAAATTTTCAAGTAACATAACTTCAACTGTGCGACCTCTATCGTGATTTTAATGTACATGAGAACTGACAAAAGGACATAATTCGACATTAATTTTTGCGAGGAACATATATACTTTATGGGGCCTCAGATGAGCGTTTTCAGTTTTTATCAACAAAAAGGCAAAATGAGTGCCTTCTTCCTGCTTTTGTAGTGGGTATAAAAACACACATTCAAAGAAATATTTTTAGAAACCAAAATTTCTAATCAATTTGTTAAAAGGTATTTGATAATATGTAGTTTGTACATCCATAGGTTGCTGGTTCAGATACGGCTCGAAGGACCATGTACAGAGGTGGCGATGGATTGATAGATATGATTAATATAATAGTGAGGGAAGTAGTGAGGAATCCTCCAATCAATTTGACACCTCTCTCTTTGTATTTGTGGAATTAAAATATTGGATTGTATTGCGATATATTCAATAGCGATGATCGTTAGGAGCACCAATTTCACAGCTGGTTTCTACCAGAGAGCTGAAAATTGGAATCTGTAATTTGGATCATATAATTTCACGGTCATGGACCAATTTCACATTTGATTTCTATCAGAGAACTGAAAATTGGAACCTGTAATTTGGATCATCATATAATTTCATAGTCATTTAAAATTATCACAGTCACAGTCATGTAAAATTACCCGTATATGGAATCAAATTGATCGTGAAGAAATTACAAGTGGCGATAAACAAAAGATGAGAATTAATGTCAATTTAAAGGAAGTTCATTATTATTATTTTTGTGCGTAGCAGTTGATATCTGATTTGTAAGTGATTTTTTCTCATTACAGAACTTCTGACAATAGTAAATTTCATATGTTACAATTCAAAACTCAATTGAATTTAGTACACATACTCTCACTCAATGCAGTTAAGCCACTACTTCGTGGGCAAAAATTTGAATTTATTCACAATGATGTCGATACGAAAGTACATTTTAATGTACTAAAAACAGGGTTAATTTTAATATGAATTAAAGAATGGTAATGGTAAATTCAAATACATATAATTTTAAATTATGGCTAAAATATTGAAGTTTAGACAGTAGTAGTTGTATGAATAAGAAAGAATGCTCAAAATTGTGTACATTCCAAAAGGATTAAATTTTCACCAAAAAGTTTACTGACGGATAGTTTGGTCATTGTAAATTTTGTATGGGGTATTGAATTAAATAAGGCAATTCGCTTCTTCTTAAAGCCAATTACCGAAGTATTTCATAAATTATGATCCACTACTGCTAGGGTTACTTTCCAATGAAGCTGTCTACTATTGAGATATTGGTTCCAAATTAGTCAAATTTAATGTATAGAAATGCCTGTGTCAAGTTAGTTGTATAATTACAAGCTATTTTCAAAGTGAAAATCATTTAAAATTTTTTTTTTTTTATTTAAATTAATGGAGAATAGAATAATCTTTCACAAAGATGATGCTCTTTGGACTCCGAGACAAGTTAGTTATGAATGTTGGGTGAAGTAAAATGTTTTGAGGGGTTTTAGCTTTATTTTATATCATTGTTAATAAAATTTGTTCGATAATTTTTGCTCATTTCGAAGGAAATTTTTAAATTATCATACCTTCGCTATTTGGAAAGGCTTGCTTATTTTCACAAGTCTCCTTTTTAATTTAATTTTAATTTATTTATTCAGAATTGTAAATTTAATTAATGCCAGTTTTGTACCGTCAAGAAGATTTTTCAAATTCTTGGAAAAGTGATAATTGTCCAGTGTCAGATGTGAATTATACGACGCGTGTGATGAAACCTCCCATGCGAGCTCCTGAAGATTCTGACGCGCCGTTGAGTATGTTTGTGACCAGGCGTTGTTTTAATGAAACACCTGACCCTTACATTTGGCTAACTATGGCCGCTTTTGGTTGATCGAGTGCTTTACTATTCAACGGAGTGATTGCCATTAAAGAGTTCCTTGAAGCTTCTTGTGGTTTATGATACCAATCAAGATAGATACCAAGTTTAGATATCGTTTGGGCCAACTCGATCATAATATTCGCTGGCTATTGTTCTGATATGTGAATAATTCTTCATTGCCAGTCATTTGCTGTTCCTGATAAGGGTCAATTCTGTCCCCTTTCACGTTTCAGATTTTATTGCAGTGAATGGTGTGGCAGTTATGCACGTAAATTCATCTCGAGATCAGGAAAAACATTTGCTCAAGGAATAGGTATTCTTTAGCCGGTCCGATTAGAAGATTAACATAAAAATCGGGTTATCCATGTTTCAGTTTCAAAAGTAAAGCTAAATAAAACACACGTAAGAGCAAAGCTATGATTTTGATGAGACTTTTATTTCATTGTAAAGCTTGGACCTTGCTATTATGTACGAAATTCAGTATCATTTAAATGGCCCCTTCTGGATTGGCTGCAGTAGTGGATCCTTTTGAGGTTGTTTTCGAAAAAATTCGGTCCAATGACGCCTTTTGGCTACGATACGCACCTTAGGAGTGCGATAGGATAACAAGAAAATTATTTCTATAGCATTTCATAGAAGCATATTTTACTCCTTCTTAAGAAGCTCTTTTTAATAACATTCAATTATAAAAAGTTAAAGCAGGTTTGAAATTATTTAGCAATAAAATTCTCTTAGCAATGGTTATGCTATACTGAGTTCAATCCATTTGAAATGACTGATAAATACATAATTAAATCATAAACTAATACAAAACAAAAACAAAGTTAGCCAGCCAGTAAAAAGTCATGAAAAACATTTGGTCCAATATTTTGGTAATTCATCTAGTTCCAATAATATTGGTTTATCCATTTTTCGTTTTCAAGTAGAGTTAAGTAAAACACACATAAAGCTATGATTTCGATGAAACTTTCACATCATTGTAACGTTTAGACCTTGCCATGATGTACGAAATCCAATGTCATTTAAATAACCACTTCTGGATTAGTTGCAGCACATTTCGAGCGGTACAGTTGGGGATTATCCGAGTAAATACGGTCTTTGACGTAGCCTCACAGAAAAGTCTAATGGCGTCAAATTGCAAGATTTGTGGACCAATTGACTTTGCCAAAACATAAAGTTATGTTTTCTGCAATACGTTTCTCATACAATAAAGCCAAAATCAGTCGTATTGGATCACGTTTGAATCACCACATTTGTAATATAGTCAGTTTTAATAATTTTTACGCATTCTTCGGTTGTTAAGCGATCGATATTCGTAAATGGCAAATCTTTCTCTAAATAAATAACATTTCAGACGACAGATATGTAACAGCTGTCAGCATTGCCAGATCGGAGGTTTTGAAATCATTAAATAGATAACCCTATCATATACGAGTATGTAACAGCTGACAGCTTTGCCAGATCGGAGGTTATGAAATCATTAATTAGATAACTCTATCATATACGAGTATGTAACAGCTGACCGCTTTGCCAGATCGGAGGTTATGAAATCATTAATTAGATAACCCTATCATATACGAGTATGTTACAGCTGATAGCATTGCCAGATCGGAGGTTATGAAATCATTAATTAGATAACCCTATCATATACGAGTGTGTGTGTGATAGCATTGCCAGATCGAAGGTTTTGAAATCATTAAATAGATAACCCTATCATATACGAGTATGTAACAGCTGACAGCTTTGCCAGACGGGCTGTTTTGAAATCACTAAATGGATAATCCTGTACTTAATTCAGTTCAACTTGGAATAAGTCTTGAAATTGGTAAGATTAGTTCTAAAATTGAAATTGGACGACATTGTCCCCTCTAGAACCTCCCATACGTATTAACCGATTTATGGAAATTTACTGTTTCCCCTGCAAAACCTAATCCTAATCTGGTACCTACCTTACAAATTGTCTAATTTAATCTACATGTTTCCAGATTCACAATTGCTTTAATTACACTAAATTCAGCATAAATTGCCGTGCATAAGAAGCTTAGTAAACTTAGTTGTACGAATAAAAATGGACTGTACACTCAAGCTCCTTAAGGTGCCACATTGTCAACTTAGTTGATTTTGTAATAATCAATGATTCTTCTGTGATTTCCACACGGAGGACTTGGGTCAGTTACAATTTGGCTTCTTTTACTGAACGTTACTTCTAATCATTTCTTTTTTAAAACAATTGAGCGATTTACCTCTTCCTTTCTGGCTATCCGCACAATACTGCAACCACGCAAAAGGACGTCAGGTGAAAGTGGATGTAAGTCAGTTCACCTGACGAAAATTTCTGTACTTCTTTTTTTTATATAAAAAAATAATTTCAATAAGATATGGAAGCTCTTCTCACATTCCGTGAACTTACATGAATTCTGTTTTTCGACTCAGTCAAAAGAACCTACCGTTTGATTCCGAACGTGGCAGTTTGAGAAGCGTTTATTAGGTTTGTCCATTACTCGATTACTTGAGGCGTTAATCGCTTACATCAAAAGTGGCTGTATAGAGGATTGAAACCACGATTATGCGAATGATAGACGAGTGTGCTAATCATTGCGACAGGCTAAGTATTCACTTTTGTTTACTCTTTTGTATAATATTTAAAAATTAAGATTCATTGCTTTAAAATAATTCTCACGAAAATATAACGGTTAAGGAGTCCTCACCATTCTAAAATTGATTTTCATTAAATAATTTTTGTTGGCATTGAATTATTATTATTAAAATTTTCTCCCATAGTTAGCGAATTAATTAATCCTCTATAATAAGCTATTAAATATAAGTTTATGCAGAATAAATCGATTTTCTACTTCATCATATTTACTTTTGTTCACACATTTTCTTGAATGTAATTAAACAAATAAGATTCCATCTATTCTTTCTTTATTTTCTTTTAATTTCACATTACAGAGGTGGGCAAACATCTGTTTGGCTTCAGCTGAAATTAATTAATTTCACTAAATTTGCTCTCTTCTTGGCTCTGGCTCTGTTCCATAGTATTATGATGTAAAAGACAAGCTGGGGGTTCAGTAATGGGCTCAGTAAGTAATTAATGTGCCCAAAAGGCCATAAAAATTAAGATATTACAGTACAAATTTGGTTCCAGAATGTGTGTTTGTGACCTAAGAAGAAAAGAACTCAGACGAGGAAAACTTTCCAAATAAATGTCACCAATTAATTGGGCCATAATAGCTATGCGTTAAGGCATTTTCATGCTCTACATTAAGGCCAAGGCGTAGCTGAAATCAATCACAATTCACAGTCAGTCAATATGAAAATGATACCAATTAATTATTCATTTAAATTGTCCGCTCAGCTAAAGTATTTAAACTCCATGCCATAAAAACTATGTTAGTGTTAATAGCGATAATGTTGCGGGCATAATTCCTATGAAATGAGAAAAAAAAAACAACTTTATTTAATCGCTGTGAAAATTCGCAAAACGGCTGATTATTTATTATTCGCCCGGTCACTGTTAATGCAATTTGTGGCGCTCACATTCGCCGCCAGACTATGTGAGCATTATTAATGATAAAATTTATTGTTAAATATTCGTATTTTATCGCATCACAGCGCAAATACGCTCATAATATCGTGCCATATTTGCATTTGTGAAATATATTTTCACCTTGTTGCCATGATGATTTGTTAGTTTTCCGTTTGCGCTTCCCAGCTGCGGTGACGCGATTCACCTTTAGGGGATTTATGGTAAAAAATGTGGTCTGCTGTGTACAATGTTATTAATTTCACCGTTTTAAATTCATTTTCAGTTTTAATAATGTTTACTAAGAAAATGGTAGTTTTTATTGCCGGAGCTGCATTGAAGCCTTTAAGCCTCATTGGGGTTAAACAAACACATCACTGCAGCGATATGAAATGTGACATATTAACATGGCAACAAATGCGAACTTTTCACCGGTTTCAGAATTTGCGATAGCAGATTTAATGTTTCTATTTTTAATTAATTGGCTGACAAAAAACGTTTTTCTTTTAAAGGCTACTGTATATGTATATTATCGTAAAAAAGATGCTATAATGAAATTTGTTTTTTTTGCGTTAATTAATTATTAATTATTCTTAAGTGTAATGCATGGTAAAAATAAATTTATTATTTTTGCATGACATTGAAGGCTTTATTAAGCATAGTTAAAATGATCCCATTTAGGTCAAATATGCACCGTTTTGTTTAATAAGTTGTTGTCATTCTGAAAATAATTTCATTATGCTTCTCTCATAGAAACCCTCGCCTCTGTTGTCAAAAAAACTGGAACAGTCGATTTTCATAAACCTCTCTTAAGACTAATTTTTTATCAGAAAAATTATTCACCATATAGAGGAACAGTTGGTAATCATTTGGCACCAGATCAGGCCTACAAGGTGAGCGCATAAAGGCATCGCAACAAAACTTCTGCAGCTTTTGGCAAGCAGCCTAATGTTGTCCTGATGGTACACAATTTCACTCATATCTTTTTCTAGGCAATAGCTTCCTTCAAATGGTCTAATAGTAGACAATACAGATTCCAAATAAGATTTTGGCTATAACTAAATACATACATGCTACTACTAAATACATAGCAAAACCTTCCTAATTTAAACACCATTTACGACCATCCTTTTCACTTAATATTGTCGTAAGTAGGCTACTTCTCAGAAAGTAAAATTTTTGATTTTGTTTGAATTCAGCAGCGATTTGCAGATGAAAATTCGATTCATGGGTTTTTTTTTGCGTTAACGCTTGTGGCATCACTACATCGAAATTTGTTTTTGTATCCAGCCGTATTCAAATGACTTCAAATATCTTTTGTGCAATACTTAGTCCTTAATCAAGGGAATCAGTGTTTACATTACAGGCGAAATTGATGTCAAAAAACTATCCGACCTTAAGTTTAAAAAAAATATTAACATATAAAACATATGTTTTAAGTTTCAAGACGCCACGTTGTTTAGTATTTTTATTTGGGCGATCAAAAGTAAACGATCTCAGTGAATTTGTAAACATGGACAAAATTGGTCACCACTATGTAATTCAATATTTCCATTTGAAAGGTCTCTGTCCAACCATTATTAAAGCCCAGCTAGATTCTACTCTTCCACAATGCACTATGCAGTCTAAGTGAGTCTGTCTATTCAGACTGCCACACTCACCTAACCTAACCTAGATTCTACTCTGGGGAAGTCTGCCCCTTCATTTAGGACTGAAAAATATTGAGTAACAGAGTTTTAAAGGGGCCGTACGAGATGCCAAGATGAACAACGTTATTTAAATGGTTATTTAAATGAATGCTTTTAATACTTTTTTTGTAAAGTTTTTAAAAATTATTTAATTTAAGTCAATTTAATTGAGATTTAAAATTACTGCAACGCTTTCACATGTACAACGTTCTTTGTTTGTCTGTCGGGAAACATAGAAAAATGAGAAGTGAAATAAAGTCAGTATTTGAAAAACTTAAATTTTCCTATAACAGGATCAGAAATAATGGTTTTTTTAATTTTTGATTTCTTCGGGTGGTACCACGCCTATTTGTCCAATCCTGCCCATATTTGCAGCAGAACTTACAATATGTAAACCAAACTTATATACCAAATTTTGTTCAAATACCGTAAGCAGGAGCAGAAATAATGGATTTTTAATCTGTGGTTTGTATGGGAGGTACCACGCCCCATTGTCCAATCCCGCCCATATTTACAGCAGAAGTTACAATATGTACACCAAACCTACGCACCAAATTTTGTTCAAATACCTTTAGCAGGAGCAGAAATAATGGATTTTTAATTTGTGGTTTGTATGGGAGGTAC
>JAHXMU010000279.1:634706-669552 GCA_019455685.1 Philornis downsi | reverse complement strand
CCCGCCCATACTTGCAGCAGAAGTTACAATATGTACACCAAACTTATATACCAAGTTTTGTTCAAATACCGTAAGCAGGAGCAGAAATAATGGATTTTTAATTTGTGGTTTGTATGGGAGGTACCACGCCCCATTGTCCAATCCCGCCCATATTTGCAGTAGCATTTAAGATATGTACACCAAACCTACGCACCAAATTTTGTTCAAATACCGTAAGCAGGAGCAGAAATAATTGATTTTAAATTTTTTTGTTTGTATGGGAGGTACCACGCCCCTTTGTCCAATTGGACCGAATTGTAAATCTGAACCATCCCGGGCACCACCCAGACGCATATACAAAAATTTATGCAAAGCGGTCCAGCCGTTTAGGAGGAGTTTACTGACAACGCCCGTACAGTAGAATTATATATATAAAGAAGATGATAAAAATCGTCTCCTGAAAGTATACAGCGATTGCGTTGGCTGGGTCATGTTGTGCGGATGGACCCAAATGTTCCAGCACGGTAAGTTTTCGACAACAAACTCAATGGACAGCGCAGAAGAGGGCGACCAAAACTCCGTTGGAAGGACCAGGCTACTGAAATACTATCGACACTTGGTGTGACGAATTGGAGGAGAAACGCAGAAGGTCGAAGTGCTTGGAATTATTTTCTACGGGCGGCATATAATAGATAAGAATATCTATTCCAGTCGCCACCTAAGGAGAAGAAGCATGAGAAGTTTCTGGGAACGTAATTTCATGTTTTGGCGACGTTAATTGGCCACCAAGATTATGCGATTTGATGCCGCTAGACTTTCTCTGGTGGGACGACGTCAAAGGCCGTGTTTACGCGGATAATCCCTAAAGGTTGGAGCATTTGGAAACCAATATTCGTCATATTATCACTGAGACATTGACCGAAAAGTATGAAAAATGGTCGAAAACTACCTCAAAAAGATCTACTGCTGTAACCAATCCAGAGGCGGTCTTCCAAATGGCGTTGTAGTTCGCAAATTAAGGCAAGATCCAAGCATTATAATAAAATAAAAATTTCATCGAAATCATAGCAATATCGGTATTTTATCTCACTTTCGTTTTAAAACCGAAAAATGAGTAACCCGTTATAAAGATTGTGACACCAAACCGGTGTATTTACACGTTTCAAGAATGGTGCTGAGCTTACATCTGTATCTGTTCTACCATGGCAAATCTCAACGTGGACTGGGATTGTTTGTTTGCGTAATTAAATCCTTGAAATTTCTACAGGAAATTGTAATTTCTGTCGCAAATCTTTTTCCTAAATAACACAAATAATTGCAACACTACTATAGGGTGGCGCATAAGTAACGCTAAGATTTGATTAGTTAGTAATTTTTTTGTTTAAGTCTTTTTTTTCGTCTCTTTACAGAATTAACTAAATAATACTTGGGAAATTTATAATGGAAAGGCTCAGCACAGAACAAAGAACCAAAGTTATTCAATTTTACTTTGAAAATCGGCAATCGATTATTCAGATCATATCGAAATTTCTTTCGTGCTCGAAATGCTTCTAGCGCTCCAACAATTTACCGATTGGTTTAGCGTTTTGGGCAACAAGGAGCTGTCTGTGATCTTCTGCGTGCCTGGAAGACATCGTGCAGTGCGAAATGAAGTGACCATTGCTCGAGGGTAAGCAGGTATTGAAGAAAACCTCGGCGACGTTCTCAGCAGTTAGAGATGTTTAGGCGGTCTTTGCAAAGAATTCTACATCTTTTCCCATATAAAATGCAATTAGTTAACGAGTTAAAACCAAATGATGCACAAGAACGCATTCAATATGGTCACCGTTAACGTTACTTTTGCGCCAGCCTTTATAAAGTCTCGACTATTAATCGACCTATTTAACACTTCCTAATACCGGACCTTGGTGAGACGATTTCAGTGGTGTTTACGTTCTGATGGCAAAGGATAATTATCCTATTTGAGGACATGGTTGTGGTCATGTTAATAACATGTACAAGCACAAACATGAGAATGTTTTTGTGTTATTAGAAGTTGTCTTGATTTGTATAATTAATTGATTAGTATCGTAGTAGTAGGCTGTTGTTCTTATTGCTTTTAATGTTAATGTCTTTGTGCTGAAGCAATAAGCAAGAAGAGCTACAGACCACTTATACATAATTAGGACATTTGTTAAGAGTTTGAAAGTTTGGGTTAAAAAAAGAAAACTCAACTAAATCATACAATGTCGTAAATCCGTACAAGAACTAAGCTATAACTGATATACTATATATACCTAATATATATATATACTTACAAAATACACATACATACATATACATAATAACTCACGAATTTGATAACACAAAGTTTGGAAAGACTAAGGAGGCTAGGAGGGAGAGCGTTGTATATATATATATTGGGTATGTCAATGTAAGTGAGCACTTGTGTATGTGTGTGTGTTTGTATGTGAGTTTGTATGTTTGTGTGTGTCCATTATATCTTTTGTAGTTATATGATTATATGTAAATGCTACGACTATTGATTAAATGCTACTCATAAACTATAGAAACATTTGTTGTTGTTGCTGTTATTGTTTGTTGTTTTTTTTTAAATTTATTATTAGTTATTTACTTAGTAATTTATTACATATACAAACACTACATATTTACTTACTGAATTCTGCAAAGCGTTTGAGATTTATGACACAGTTTCAAAACATCGATACAATTTTTTTTTTTCGTTTTCATATAGAAGAGGATGTTTTATTTTATGGAAAAATTGGTTAAAGGAGTTTTTTTGTTATTTGAATTTTGGATTTAAGAGAGAAAAAGAGAAAGATACATTCGTTGTTGTTTTTTTTTTTTTGTTTTGGTTTTTGAGGGGGAAAAGTAGGAGTTTTTGTTTTGTTGATACGATATTTTAGTTCAAAGAAAATCGTTAAAGAATTATTGAAAAAAACACACAAAAAAGTGGAGAAAAGAAGAATGGAAGAGGAGAGGAAAATACATTAAATTAATCAATATGGAAACGAGAGCAATAACAATAAAACTAAAGATGTCAAACGGAAAAGGAACAAAATATATTGTTGATCTTTGCTTTTCAGAAGAACGCAAAGTGGTCTTTCTAACGGACATCCAGAGTTACGAGAGCAGGATGATTAAGGATATTTATACAATATCACATATACATACAACTAAGTTTATGTGAAACAATGAAAAATTACTCATTTCTTGTTTCGTTATAGATGGGTGGATGAATGGATGGATGGATGGATAGATGGATGGATAGATGGATGGATGTTGGCATGAGTCTATTGATACACATTAAATAATACCGTTTGTAGTTGTAGTTGTAATAGTGCTGCTGCTTTATGTATTCTACTAATACATGTATTATTCATTTTGTTCAATGACTTGTCGAGTTTTCAGACTATTCATAATGCATCTGAGGATGACTCTCATAATAATGCAGTTTTTTGAGTATATTTTTTTTTGTTTTAATTCAGTATTTTGGTTTTTTGAACACTTAAAGCGGTGTTAAAGCATTCTAGGTTAAGTACAATTATTACAAGTAGATATTTTTTTGTTTCTTTTTTTTTTGTTGATAATTTCTCGTTATAATTAATGATGGCTGATGTTCGCCTCTATTATAGATATATCTATGAGTATGAGTAAATGATGTGTAAACTTAAAATATAGTGAATAATATATAAATTGTATTTCAGTCTTAACATGACAATATATTTATGATTAATTAATGCTATCTATGAGTGAGCTTTTTTACAATACACAACAAAAGCACAGATTATATGATTTTACTAGAATTTTGTTCACTTTTTCTTTCGCTCTTAGCATAAATTATGTTTTTCTTTTGCGAAGTGGAGGAGGGAGCATTGAAATAATTGCTAACGCATATTTGGAATACACTTTATTAGTCACTCAGTTTCCTTTTTAATTTGGTGCGATTGCGGTAATTTATGCCAATAATTACAATTTTATTATCGAGCACAGGACGTAAAGCGCAATGACGAGACCAAGACAAGACCTACATCATTAACACTTTGCTTGGTAAGATATCTAATAAGTGCTGGCAGATAGATATTAGAATTACATATTGCTAAATGCATAATTAGTTTGTTTTCATTACTGGCATAACTTATAAGATATCTAAAGGGTGTCCCAACAAGAACGCAAGATTTAAATTTGGCACCATTCGAAGTGTCATTGTTTGACATTTGAACAATTGTTATTGTTTACTAGTAGAAGGTACGAGGTTAGCAAAAATGGGGCGCTACACGAATCTCATTGTGAAATTGTTTTGCCAAAATGGTGAAAGTTTTGGGGCTGCAGTTCGCAAATTGCGATCCATTTGCGGTCACAATAATACTCCAAAAGAGTCAACTGTAAAGAGATTAATGGATAAACTTGCCAAAACTGGGTCTGTTAGTGATGTAACGACAACAACGCTCCTTCGACTAGGTCGATCGACCGAAAATGTCGCAGCTGTACGTGATGATGTCGCTCAAACTCAATCCACCTCAATTCGACACCGAGATCAGCAAATTGGTGTCTCCAAATCCACTATGTAGCGAATTTTGACGAAAGATTTGCATCTTCATGCGTACAATATTCAATTGACTCAGGAGCTGAAGCCAGCTGACCATGGACAGCGAAGAGAGTTCATTAATTGGGTATCGGAGAGACAACATGATAATGCTGATTTTGCCGCTAAAATCATCTTCAGTGACGAGGCCCATTTCCATCTCAATAGCTTCGTCAATAGGCAGAATTGTCGCATTTGGGGTGAGGAAAATACTCGAGTGATTCACGAGAAGCAAATGCATCCTCAACGTGTCACTGTGTGGTGTGGATTTTGGGCTGGGGGAATCAATCAATGGTGTTCGGTATCGTAAAATGATAACCAGTTTTTTCGTGCCTACAATTGAAGAAATGAATGTGGAGGGCATGTGGCTTCAACAAGACGGCGCCACATGTCATACAGCCAGAGAAACAATTCAATTGCTGCATCAGTCATTTCCCGATCGTGTTATTTCGCGTTTTGGAGACCAGAATTGGCCGCCTAGATCGTGCAATTTAACATCATTAGACTTTTTTCTTTGGGGTTTTTTGAAGTCGATGGTTTACGCGAATAAGCCGACGACGACTGAAGTATTAAAAGAGGAAATTGGACGCTGCATTAATGAAATACCGCAGCATTTATGCAAAATGGTCATTGAAAATTTCATTAAAAGATCGCGTGTGTGCCAACAAAGCCGATGTGTTGTTCCCTACATAACTTCATTTTGTCTACTTTACGATATAATAAAATTTCACGATTGTTTTTAAATATCTGTGTGTTATTTAAAATTTAAATTTTGCTTTCTTGCTGGGACACCCTTTATAATAGACTTCTTGATGATGTGACATGCGAATTAAAATGATGATTAGAATTTTGTTCTTTTATACAGCCCTAAATCGTAAATAAAGCTAGATTTTTTCAATAATAGATCAAAAATATCGGCAGCTACCATATTCAAACCACACGAAAATTGTATTGGGTTGTTTGGAAAGTTTGTTCGGTTAATTCGATTGTTCACCACACGTCATTCCTCATGACGTAGCTTTCCTTTAGACACCGTCCCAACTTTCTCCCACCATTTCTTTACTATTTATTATTTCTTTATTATTTACTTGTTTCCTCGTTCTAATCATGAGTGGTTATTGCGTTTTAAAACAAGTTATAAAAAGTGGAAAAAATGAGCGATTTTAGGTATATTTTGCTGTATTATTTCCGAAAATAAAAAACGGCTGCTGAAGCCAACCAAAAAATAAAGTCTGTTTATGAAGAAAACTGACAAAAGAAAAGAACTTGCCAGAAATGGTTTAGAATATTTTTTACGGGCGATTTCTCCGTAACGGACGCTCCCAGATCAGGACGACCAAAAGAAATTGGTTCCGAGGAGGTGAGAGATTTAATTATTAATTAATTATCATTAATTATTAATTAATTAGTTAGGGAAATAGCTGAAATAATCAAAAAATCAGTTTCAACCGTTCATAGGGTCATAAAAGAGATCGGATTTGTGAGCAATCTTGATGTGTGGGTACCTCAATCTCTCACCGAAGTTCCACACTGCCTTGCTGACCTGTCAGAAACTATTAGAGCTTCGGCGGGAAATTTTACTTCACCTAACGTACACCCCAGACCTCGTTCCGTCCGACTGTCACCTATTTCGCAGTTTGAGCAACGGCTTGGGAGATTTGAATTTCCATAACGACTAGGAAGTGAAAAATTTAACGACTTTTTTCAGAAAAACCACTCGAGTTTCATGGGAGATGAATTAAAAAGTTCCCAGAGAGGTGGGAAGAAGTTATTAAGAAAGGGGGGGGGGGGATTATATAATAGATTAAAATAATTGATTTCTTTTTAATAAATTTGTAAACAAATTTCCTTTAAAATAAATTTCGAACGAACTTTCCGAACCACCGGATAAAACATACATATATTTGTGATACAACAAAGTTTCAAATTTCCTCTGGGCATATTTTCTTTCAAAGTTCAAACTTTAATGGAGGCTGATTTCATGGAAGAAAAACCTTATTTTCGCATGACATTGAAGGCTTTATTTAGCATAGTTAGAATGATCCGATATAAGTCAAATATGCACTGTTTTGTTCGATATCTTGCCACAATTTTGATAGACATTATGCCTCTCTCATTGAAACACTCATTCCTATTGGTGAAACACTGGGACAGTCGATTTTAAGAATTTTTTCTTGAGGCGATTTTTTCAGCAAGAAACGGGTTTGCTATAGATAGGAACAAGTGGCAATCGCTTGGTCCCTGGTCCGGACTATAAGGTGGATATATTATAACTTAACTAACCAAATATGAGTCTTCCGGCGAGTCACTATCTATATGTGTATGCCGGCATTATCTTCAAAGAAATTCAATTTCTCCCCTATTGGGCAAAGTAGGCCACTTAACTGCGATTATTGCCGTCAGACGGTCCAATTGTTGACAGCACGGTTCTAAGCTAAGAGTTTGGCTGTGGATGAGCAGCCTATAGCTCATGATGTTCTGTCAATTCCACCAAATACGCACAGTGAGACTTTTCCAACCATTAATACTGGCTGGGCCACCACCATTCGACTACGACCACTATCACTTGACGTTGTCGTAGATGATCCATTTGCCATCACCAGCCGCCATGCGCTTCAGAAATGTAGCGATTTTGTTGCGGTTCAGCAACGATTTGCAGATCAAAATTTCGTCCATAAGGTTAACTTGTGTAACATGCATACATCGAGCCTCTTTTTGCACCTAGCCTTATACAAATGGTTCCAGTGGATTTTTTGTGCAATGTTTAGCTCCTGGGCAATCAAAACAGTGCTTAAATGATGTTTGGAGGTGACGTTTTGTATTTTTTTCCGCAGATGTCAAAACTACTGGCACGGAATTGATGAAATCAAAGTTATGCATGATTCTATATTACAGTATTGGTAGTATAAACACTATCTAAATTTTCAGCTGCCTGGCTTGTAACTTCGCCTTTATCGCAGAAAAACTGTTTAATATAGCGTATTTTTTCATTACTGATGTTTATATTTGACGTGCGCTCAAACAATACTTAGTCACGCAATCACCAAATTGTTGAAACAGTTTTTTGAGTACTAGATTTTGTTTTCCTAACGGTATTTGGCGTGACATAATCACACATATACAACAAATTGCTAAAGCCATCTATAGGAAAAATAATGAACTCTCTTTTACTATAAACTATAAATTGTATGAATACTTATAAGGAACCTTTGCAAAGATTAAATTTCTTCTCATTTTTGATATTGTAGATTTATTTGAAAGTATACGAGGTGTATTCAAAAAATATGGTGAATTTTCAAATTTCGCGGGCTACGTACATTCGACTTTCGATTACTATTTTTTTTATGTTGGTACACTCGTCTTGAAGATGTGACGGTTTTATCCATACAGAATGTTTAGTTTGTTTGTGAGAGGCATAAATAAGACAAGTGTTTTGCGTGTTCGGCAATTTTCCGCTATTGAAAAAAATAGATCAAAAAAATTGCATCAAATTTTGTGTAAAAAATAGAATTACGTGCTCAAAAACACTTGAAATGTTGACAGTGACATACAGTGAGAATACTAAAGGTCAAAAAAATGTTTACAAGTGGTACAAGCTTTTCACAGAAAATCGAGAAAATATGAATGACGACGTTCGCTCTGGACGCCCCAGCACATCAACAACCGATGAAATTGTTGAGAAAGTGAAGAAGTTATGGAGAATCGTCGAATCACAATTAGAGAAGTTGCTGAGGATGTCGGCATGTCAGTTGGTTAATGTCATGCAATAGTTTCGGATATTTTGAGCATGAAGCGTGTGGCAGCGAATTTCGTTCCAAAATTGCTGAATTTTGACCAAAAACAATGCCGCGTGAGTTTCGTTCCGGAATTGTTGAATGGCGTCAACGACGATCCAGATTTGCTTAAAAGGGTCATAACTGGTAACGAATCATGAGTATACTCGTATAGGTATAACATCGAAACCAAAAACCCAATCGTCCCAATGAAAGAGTCCATGAGAGCCAAAATCAAAAAGCATGCCAAGTTCGATCACAAGTCAAGGTTTTGCTCACTGTTTCCTTCGATTACCATGGCGTAGTTCCTGAGGCACTACTTGCCACAAGGTCGTACGGTAAATAAGGAGTATTGCCTTGAAGTTATACGCCGTTTGCGTGAAGCAATACAAAAAAACGCTCAGAATTGTGGAAAAAAATTCATAGATTTTGCACCATAATAATGCACCTGCTCACTCATCGTTGCATGTGGGAGATTATTTGGCCACAAATAACACCGTTACCACGCCTTAGCCACCGTATTCACCAGATTTGGGCCCCTGCGACTTTTTCCTGTTCCGAAGATTGAAGGGACCCATGAAAGGACGGCGTTTTGCGACGATTGAGGAGATAAAAATCGAATCGCCGAACACGCAAAACACTTGTGGGTATGGGTAACTCTTTATTATGAATTGTGTTCTGTATTCCACGAAGACGATCGTAGTGTGTGTATCAACTATATGGGTATCAGCGTTTATACAAGTTTGTGTCGAGTATGTTCAATAAACTACCAAAATCGGCTCTACCAATTTGGATTTTAACCAGACAAATCCATAACTCATCTGTTATTTACAATACGGCAAATACTGGAGATTAACTATTAAGCTTTCTTCGACAATCTTGAGCGGACAAAACTACATGACACCAATGCAGATTTTGGCATTATTGCAAAGCTTATAGATAGGCAAAATTGCTAGTGAGCCAATTTAAATAAACGAGGAATTAGATAGAGTGACGGCCTATTTCAACATATGATCGGAGATGACTATAAGGAAAGCTGCAGTTAACATGAGTGGCATTATCTTTAACAAAAGCCATGTGATGTTGTAGATATTATTAGTAAGAAATGATGTTACTGCAGTCTCCTCAACCATTGAATATGAATCATCAAATGTAGGTCTGGTGGTAAACAACAACAAAATCCTGTTATTCGTTACGACGAATATAGAGTTCACTCCTTTGAGGGCCTATGTGAATGTTAACAATAATAATTTTAGAGTGGTAGATGAATTCATCTATGTTGGAGATTGGGAGAAGAGTATTAATTTCGAATAGATATTATTACAGACTCTGACTCTGTTGGAAGTACCAAGTATGTTAACCACTATCAAAGGTTGGAGTGGCGAATTGGCGGAGGAGCGCAAAAGGTCGAATCGACTTGGCCGGACGATAGAGCCAATCGAGCATGATCAAAATCATTTCAGTATTTTTGTAGTTGTAATGATGCCGACATCGACGTGGTCAAATGCATTAATAAACAGCGATTACGTTGGCTGGGTCATGTTGTGCGGATGGAACCTAATGCTCCGGCATGGAAAGTTTTCAATAACGAACTCGATAGATGGCGTAGAAGGGGGCGACCAAAACTCCATTGGAAGGACCAGGTTTTTGAAATACTTTCGAAGGTTGGTGTGATGAATTAAAGAATTAAGAATTAAGGAATTATTTTCTACGGGCGGCGTATAATAGATAAGGATGTCTATTCCAGTCGTCACCTATTAAAAAGAATGATGTTCTAAGTCTCCAAATTTTATTCATTCTGTCGTATTCCATTCGTGGAATGCAAGGAAATTTCCTTATTTTTTAAGCATTTTTCGAAACCGTTTTTTTTCGAATATTTAAAAAAAACTGCACAATAACATCGACGAAGTCTCAACCGAGAATGTGCTGGGAAATTGTTGTTAATAAGCTTCTCAATAGCCTTTGGTTTGCCATAACTTTCTTTAAAGCCGTCCATCCGAAAATAACAATTTTTCAATATGTTAGAAACTGCTCTACTTGCAAATTGTTGGGAATTTAGCTTTGAAATAATTACAACAATTTGATGAATAGAAAAAATTTGAATATTCGTAAACTCGTCTTATTAGTGAAAACTATTAGTTGCTGTTGATTATCAATACTCAATGTTTTTATGAATATTTATGTAAATATATTTTAGCTTACCCGTATATAGTTTTCTATCATATCTATCATATGTTGCATTTGCGTTTTTATATTAGTATTATATTATACACAATATACCAAATTCTGACTTTAAAATGATACTGGTATTGACATAAAATTCACATTATTGCTGTATTTGGCAACGAAGTATAACTTTTCTGCCTCTGTTCCGTCTCACTCTTTCCTGTTTCTTTTTATTTTGCCAATTTCCTAGCAATTTTGCTTTAGATATTTATCTTGTTGTCACTTTAAATACATTCCCATTATGTATTTGTCGATTATTTATCTTATAATAGGAATTTGATGCAAACATGGCTATAAAAGCGATACCAAATATATCCCGTATTAAGCAACTGAGCTGTGTGTATAAATTTAACTGCAGCCTAAAGAGTCCTATACAATTCAGTCATACTATGGGCACACTGGGCAAATTTCCAAAAAATTATTAGACAACAAATATGAGAATAATGAAGGCAAACAAATATATACTGTTCAATTGTGACAAGTATTGCAATGCTCTAAACACATTTATCTTCGATATATACAAATAAATAGTAAGAAAAACGAAGACAAAGCCGAAAATGGAAATGCAAATGAAAATTCAAATCGAATTTGAAAGGGGAGTTCCCCCCTCCGACAAGTATTTAGTTAAATGCTAGCAATTTATGTAGGAAACAATTTGACTGATGATATGTGAACAAAAAAAATCTATGAATAGGATATATCTTTTATAATTGCAGGCGATGTCTGCCATCTCGAATGTCTCCATTACGAATTTATATTTGGATTTGATTGGATTGCAACAAATAGAGAGTTGACTGCAATCGGGTGATGAAGAAAGCTTTGATATTGATTTAGTTTTGATAGAAAATGTCATGTTTGAACACTTTAGTTCGTATTGAATGGCTTAAAAAGACCTTAATTTTAAATAAAAATTAGTATGAGAACGCAGGAAAAAAAGAAATCAAACCATCAAAATGACATGATTTAAGGAAATGAACTTGGAAGATCAGGATTTTTTTTATTGGTAAGGTTTTTCTATCTAATTGATGTATCTACTTCTTGCACATAAAACAGATATCACCACCATCGGGGGAATACGGCGGACAGAACAAAAATGCACTTATTGCAGAATTTGTGATATTTACTGCAGCTGCCACAAACAAAGACTTGAATACGGATGCGGATTTGTAATGAGTAAAAGACTTAGATACGTTGTGTCAGGGTTTGTCCTTTAAGACCATTTTTTTTATCATGATGGAAGGCAAAAACGAGGAGAGCAAAGATAGATTTTATAAGCATACGGCAGCTGGCTTCGCGACTATATTAAAATAATTTGGAAGAAGAAAGTTTTTCTTAGGGTGATTTTTTAATATTTAAGTTTTTCAGTTTGGCAGCACTGGTTGGTAATGACGTCAAAGTGAAAAGTGTATAGTATATTCTGCCATTTCATCATGCAATGACGAATTACCTAATAGGCCTCACAAAAGCTCAATGAAAATCCGCTGTTTTATTGAAAAATTATGTTCAGCGATGAGGCTCATTCCTTGCTGAACGGATACGTATACCAGCAAAACTGCCGCATGTGGAGTGATGAACAGCCACATGCCATACGAATACATGAATTACCGATGCATCCTGAAAAAACGACAGTCTGATGTGGTTTATAGGCTGGTGACATTATCGGTCGTGGAAGAAATGTAACCGTCAACGACGAACGATATCGAACCATGATACGCGATTTTTTTTGCTCCAATTGGCTGAGTTAAACTTGGTTGATATGTGGTTTCATCAGGACGGTGCAACATGCCACATTGCTCGTGAAACAATGGATATGTTGAGAGATGAATTTGGTCCCTAAGATCTTGCGATTTAACGTTTCTTGATCATTTCTTGTGGGGTTATGTCAAGTCGTTAGTCATAGTCTATGTGAACAAGCCGAACACTATTGATACGCAGCGGCAATATATATGCGAACATTCGATGCTAACTGACGCAAAAATTATACTTGTATTGAAAAATCGCACTCAGACATTCACTGGCGAGATGAAGAATATCGTATTGTGACTGAAGAAAAAGTTACTGCATATACGTGTGGCAGCTGCAAGTGAAAGAAAGGAGGGAAGAGGCAAACCGGTTCTGTAAGCAAATGAAATGATTAAGAAAAAAAAGGAGAGTGCGGATATAGCAAGACACAAAGATAAAGGTGAAGCGCAAAAATGTTGCCAAAGGGTAATAAGTAAAAGTTATAGAACAATGCTCTCTCCTGTAAGGACAAGAATGGAAATCATAGATATGCGAAGTGTGGTGCAATTATGCAGAAAACGTTTCTAAAACCATTACCGACGATAGCGTAGTTTGCACATACATGAGCAAAACGTCGTGACGACTTAACGTCAACAAGAATGCGGGTTTTGTCTGTAGAATTGCTTAAAACCGGTGTCGATGAGCCGATAATCGGCATGCTTACCTACTAAATCTGATTTCATTATATAAAAATAATGTGTTATCCGTTTTTCGGTTTCAAAATAAAGTGCGCATAAAGCTATGATTTCGATGAAATTTATATTTCATTATAATGCTTTGACCTTGCATTATGTACGAATGACAATATCATTTAAAAGGCCGCCTCTGGATTGGTTGAAGCAATAGATCTTTTTGAGATACTTTTCGACCACTTTTTTGCATATTTCGGGCGGTACGTTTGGAGATTATCCGCATAGACACGGTCTCTGTCGTAGCCTTACAAGAAAAAAAAATGTCTAACGGCCTCAAATTGTATGATCTTGGTGACAATTGACGTCGCCAAAACATGAAATTACGTTTTTTTGGCAACTATTTTGACTATTTTTGTACGTCCTTCGCTTGTTAATTGATCCATATTCGTAAATGGCAAACCTTTCACTAAATAAATAACGCTCCAGATGACAGGCATTTGACAGTTGACAGCCTTGCCAGACCGGTGGTTTTGAAAGTACTAAATGGATAGCCTTGTATAAAATGATTGAAAATTAGATCTGTTATATCATGTATCAAAAAAAAAAAAGAGAGATTTTAGTGAGTGTAGAAACTATCGCAGTATCAGTCTGTGTAAACTTACAGCGTTTATACTTACATATAATCATTTGAAATTAAATTACTTAATACTCAATTTGAACTCCAAAAACGTACTTAATTTGAATTGCAAATCAATGTGAAGTACGTATGCAATAGTGAATTGCTTTTGTTTAACAATGGTAAAAAATTTACTTGTTGCCTATTGTGAATTGATTAATTAATTGTAAAAATATACATTTTAAAGTGACAAGTTAAGATAGTATGCCAAAAGCGGCACTTCTTTGCTTCACATCTTGGCGAGTAGCCATTTTTTACCCTCATTTCGAATTCAACATTAAAATTACTTATTATAACGTGAAAAGTGAAATTCCGTTGTTCATCAATCATTTCATAAGCGTTTTATGGATCTTTCGACTAATTTTAATTCTTTGGGGTTTAATCTTTGGTTTTCTCTTTCTACTTAAATCCAAATACAATTTTTCGTTGTACGAGAGATTGTAAGAATCTAAGGCTATCCTCAATTTTTACTGCTAACTTGCTACCGCAAATAGGTGAAATCTGTCCTTGAAAAAGATACAGTTTACATCATAACAACCACAGCTTGCTGAAGATCGATTGGAATCCACGTCAACCACTCTCATCAAACTCTCTTCGAACGCTAACACCAATCGACCCTTTCCCCTTTAGAACAAACGCTCACGTTTGTTCACAGTCTTTTAGCCATCGCTCGTAAGATTCTGTCAAGAGTGATGTGTGAAAGAATAAAATCTATTCTATCTAACCTGATAAGGTCTTATAAGTATGGTCTTAGACCTGATAAATCTCTAAATGATCAGATCCACTATGGCAAATCCGGAGGAAAAGCCAGGAAAATCAAGTCAACACGGACCACCTTTTTGTCAATAACAAAGCTACCTTCGACAGATTGATATAACAAAAACTGTATGATGGCAATGTTAGAGTTTGGTAATTTTATGAATCTTATGCGTATTTTTAGAATAATACTGTGTTGTTAGTTAGAATTGTAGTTTATCGTATATTATATTTGGAATGTAATAATAAATATTGGTGACAGCATTGATGTTCGATGTGTCACAGCAATTTGCAATAAGTGAAACACGAGCTGGTTATTGTTCCAGTTGTGCTTTTGCTGATTAATGTGGAATTTAGAGTTTACTTTTTCATTCAGCTAGATTTTTTGTTTAGTGTTAATGAAAGCAAGTCTAGCTGATTGAACTGTGAATGCACAATCACATTAAGTTCTTGCCGATTGAACTTCCTCTTGATCAGTAAAAATTGCTTTTTGGTTTTCGGTTACACATGACACAGCCAAGTAGAAATTAGATTTTATATATCTATGTAGGTAAATTAATGTGACACACCAAGTGGTGATGATCAGGAGAAAAGAAAAAGAAAACGCTCCAATGTGTTTTGTTCCCTTCTGAGACTAGATGGACTTTTTTCCCTTTCCATGTAAACTGTCATAAGAGGGCTGTAGAGCCCTGTACCAAGTGCGTGAGCCCGCGCTCTTATCAAAATATGGCTGTGTGTATCACCTTAGAGGTGATATAGTATAATAGCGAATGTACAAAGATATGTCAAGTTAAAAAGACCTTCGCTTCCTGTTTCCATCATATTGTATAACTGTCAAGAACAGAGCTTTCAAAACAGCAAGAAAAATATTCCCCAAAATTTTATGTAATTCTTGTGTTACACATTTGTAAAGGGTGTCCCAAAAAGAACACAAGATTTAAATTTGACACCAATCGAAGTGTCATTGTTTGACATTTGAACAATTGTTATTGTTCGCTAGTAGAAGAGTACGAGGTTAGTAAAAATGGAGCGCTGCACGAATGAACAACGCATTCTCATTGCGAAATTGTTTCACCAAAATGGTGAAAGTTTTGCGGCCACAGTTCGTAAATTGCGATCAATTTGGGGTCACAATAATACTCCAAAAGAATCAACTGTAAAGAGATTAATGGATGAATGTGCCGAAACTGGGTCTATTAGTGATGTAAAGACAACAACGCGCCTTCGACCATGTCGATCGACCGAAAATGTCGCAGCTGTATGTGATGATGTCGCTCAAATTCCATCCACCTCAATTCGACACCGAGTTCAGCAAATTGGTGTCTCCAAATCTACTATGCAGCGAATTTTGACGAAAGATTTGCATCTTCATGCATACAAAGTTCAATTGACTCAGGAACTGAAGCCAGCTGACCATGGACAGCGAAGGGAGTTCGTTAATTGGGTATTGGAGAGACAACATGAAAATGCTGATTTTGCCGATAAAATCATTTTCAGTGACGAGGCTCATGTCCACCTTGATGTCTTCGTCAATAGGCAGAATTGTCGGATTTGGAGTGAGGAAAATCCTCGAGTGATTCACGAGAAGCAAATGCATCCTCAACGTGTCACTGTGTGGTGTGGATTTTGGGCTGGAGGAATCATTGGACCTCTTTTTATGGAAATGAGGCATGTAAAGAACAAACAGTCAATGGTGTTTGGTATCGTGAAATGATAGCCAGTTTTTTTCGTGCCTAGAATTGAAGAAATGAATGTGGGGGGCATGTGGTTTCAACAAGACTGCGCCACATGTACACATACAGCCAGAGAAACAACTCAACTGCTGCATACGTCATTTAAACCTTGCTTTCTTGTTGGGACAGCCTTTACATAATGACGTAACATGATGCCTTTGGAATTCATGGCCCAAGCACATGTGGTATAAATCTTTAAATATTAACTTTAATTTTAATTTGCGCAGAAAAAAAAATATGATTTCTCAACTTCCCAACTTATTTTCTTTGCATTTAGCTGCTATTCTTTGCAAAGAAATATGATAAGTCTACTCTGGCTAAATTATATTTGTACAATATTTCATTTTTCCATTATTCTTTGTCATGTTCATGTCTGAGGCGATAGTTTCTATCTATTTAGGAGCTCGCGTGGGCGTGTATATCTAGCTGAGTGAAATATTTTAATTTATTACTTTTCGCAAATCGATATTCTTTTTTCGGTTATGATGAAAAAGGTAACTGCAGTATCATAATATAGAATTTATTATTCATTTCATATTATAATATTGCACGAAAATTGGAATTGCATTGTTGTAAAGGAAAAGGTTGATATGTATTAAAGCTATTGCGTTAGGGTGCCTCGAAAACAACTGCAAATATATTCTTCCAAATGTAAATTAGGAGATGTCCTAAAGTGGTTTAATCAAACTTTTTTTGCATTAGGCTAGAAATACGATACAAGTTTCCTTAACTAATATGTTTGATATTCCATTTGCACAACAATATTTGACGAAGCAAAAGAGATCAAGTGGACTGGGACCACAAGAATTTGTGCGGCCAAGGCGATACAAATTTGCTTGGACAGTGTACATAAGTAGGTCTGTTAAAAGCTTCCCACACATAACTCGTACTCTGTTTTTCAGAGTTTTTTTTGATATCTACTAATTATAGTCGAAGACCTGTTCAAATCTTAGAAATACTTGCGTCATTTGTGATTGAGCTATGATTGATTTTGGAAAATACAATGTTGAACTACGCTATGAAAAATATGCCTCTTCGATGGACATTCCAGCAGGATAACAATCCGAAGCATACTTCTAAGTTGGTAAAGGATTGGTTCCAAGATAATAATGTTGCCCTTCTTAAATGGGGGGGGAGTTGAAACAAAGAATTGGAATGGAGGTTCTTAAAAATAAGGATCAGTTGTGGAATTTTGTTCAAAAAACTTGATATGAAATACCAGTAGAAACGTGCGGGAAGCTTATTGCCAGCATGCCAAAAAGAGTCAACAAAATAATTGAAAATAAAGGTGGATATACCGGCTTTTAATGAAACTCAGCAAATTTAACAGAAAAAGTTGATTTTTTCCTTCTTGCTTATTTTAACTAAATGTACTTATTATTTTGTCCAATGTTTTTTGGTTAATTTCCCTCTTTTTGAAAAATACTGAATTTAATTTTTGTTTTTGTTGTTGTCTTAGTATTTATTTTATTTCTAATGTTATAACAAAAGAAATTAGTATTTGTTTTTTCTTTTAATTTAAATAAATTTTCGTCTACGAGCCTTAAAAAAATATAGTGTGTACTTATTATTTTGACCATATATGTATATTTATCATTACCAAAGAAACATTTTTATGCTGCTTCCAAAATCGATAGTTCTTATTGAATTTAATTACATTTAAATACCACTGAATTGATTGGATTCGATTGCCACGTAACCACATTTGATACAAACATTGTTTTACGATCAAATTTCGGTCGGAAAACTCTGATACAAATACAAAATTTCTTTGTTAAAATGAAAAAGTGCTTCAAAATGACTGCTTTTTCATTGTTATAATAGCTTTTTTTAAAATGTGAAGAAGACACACCATAAAAATCCATTTTCTTCCTATGACAGATTCATTTTAAGTTACGGAAATTTTCAAACTCAAAAACTGATTTGGGAGATTTTTACAATATGTGATGTCGTAGAGCAAAGAAGTTTTATGAATTTACGTTTTCAAAATGGAATTTCTGTTGCGGAAATGTTTAGAATTTTGCATGAGGCCTCTGATGACCAAACTTTGTTGAATATTTATTGAATATTTATATAATATTTAAAACTGGCATAAACAGTCCAAACAAGACAGAGCACAAGTTAAAGACGAAGAGAGTCTTAGACGACGATCAACCAAAACTGACTAAAGTTATTTCCAGTAATACATCAAAGATTTGTTTTCCAAAATCTGTTGATTAACAATAAGGAACATTGCAGATGATATTAATATTTTAAGAGGCCCAATTTATATGAAGCCCAAATTGGTTTTTGAGCTACGAAAAATGGGTCATCACACTCTAGATCAGATCTTCATGAAATTTTCGTCAGAAAATCAACGAATATTGATTCACAACCACCGCGCTTAAGACTTTTGCCATTTCTTAAATTCATAAGACTACTCCGACATGCCCACTTGCCAGATAATGGGCATATCAGAAGCCCCTTTGATGATACGTTCTGTTAAAAAGACAATATGAAAGCTTAGTGTGACGATTTTCGGTCAAAGCCCCGACGACAGAAGAGCACATTAGAAAATAATTTGTATTGCGGCCATCATATAAGTAAGTACGTATTTTTTAAGATTTAGCGGATCAATATTAAAATTGTTTTTTTTTTTTTTGCTTTCTATTATTACAGTTCAACGTGTGTGCCAGCTTAAGTTTTTCTTGATGGAAATTTGACTGAAATCTTACACAGTGGTTTGCAACAAATTTTATTTCCAATTTTGCCCTTGAGCATACTTAAAAATGCATCCTCTCTTAAATGGCTTGGTGAAAATGGGAAATGCAAGCTTTCGTATCAACATTAGAATATTCCAGTTTACACAGAGTTTGCCTCTTAATCTTTGAGAAATTTTTTTTCCAACATTTTCTGCAAATACGAAATCATGTTCAGAGTTTCAACAGTTCCTCCCAAAACTAATGATGATAAAGTAGTCAATAAAATTTTTTTTGGCAAACTTAAACATTTGGGAGACATCACTTAACTCAGTGCACTTTCAAGGACCAACCGCTACCGATGGCTTGGGGAAAACAAGCTTTGTAATGTTTACAAAACCAAACGAAAATCTTTTGGGCAAATATGTTAATATATAATTTATTATATTCTCGAAAACTTTACTAACAATGCCCCAAAGATTTGAAAACAAATACTAAACATATAAGAATGCTAACAAATGCAACGCTATGGAAATGTATATAAATCGTAAGCGGATGTGTGCGAATCCTTTGAGCTGTAACAATCATACAATCACACAATTCTAACAAGTATCGTAAAGGATTATTTGATGTAACGTATTAAATAAAACAGCTTGTCATTCATTGTAAATTGGCATATACATTACGTATATACACGTACTCGTACACATGCATAAAGCATTTTATTCCACATCGTCCCTATCCCCACCTTCCATACAATTATTTGTTATTTTGGCTCGTTTTGAACTGATTTCTTTTTATTATCATCCTTTTTTCCCCGTTTTTCTTTTTGTTAGTTGTGTTTCACAACTCTCGAAGAATTCGATAGAGACAGGCAACAAAATGTAGAAAAAAACGCATACATTCCTTTTTTTCTTCTTCCTTGGCGTAAGAATTTTTGAACAGAAATTTCCATTCTCGTTGGATATTTCATAGAAACTCGGCATTGCTTCAAATGGGAATGCAAATGCATTCTTAGCAGTCGCCCATTGTAACGAGGGGGAGCCGTCGTTACTGTGCATTTGCTAAGATATGCTTGTGGTTGTGTGGGGTTGTTAGTGTTGGCCGTGTGGAAGGAGCTGTTAGCCGTTAGTTTGCTTTGAAAGTTGTTAGGGTTGTTAATAAGGACCTCCCTCGATTGGGGGAATATTTAGTTGAATATATATATATATATTTTTTTGAATTTAAGTTAATAAAATGAAAATCTTGTGGTTTGTATGGCGAAAAAAGGACCAGCGTTTTTGCGGACATTCTCGTACATCCAATTTATTAGGAGCACCACTTGCTGAATTTGTGTTCATTACGCTTTGTTCGGTTGGACGATGGACTTAGCGGAAATATAAAGTAAAATTTTTTATGACAACAACTATCGTATTTATGACAAAATCAAACCTGCGGGGTAGTTCTTTTTACTAGAATTCTAATGAGATGGCTAAATGTACTAAATCCTTCAGTTAATTAACAATTGCAATACGTTCACAAGCGCTGAAGGCTGAAAGTTTTTAGAAATTGTATTAAGTTCAATGCTATTTAGTTCGCCACTCCATACCTTTACAAGTTAACATTGAATTGTGTTTTGCCTTTAAATGATGGCGGGGGAAAGCAGAAATATTCGTCACTACTTCTAACACGGCTAACTTTGATTATCATGATTTCAGTGAAAGAAAGTGTGCTTTTTAGTAGGCACCGGAATTGGAGTTGAGATAACTATTAAATTAGCTTTCTTTTCTACAATTTGTAATTCATTTACGAAAAAAAACACCCGGAATTTTTGAAAAAAATTCATAGCTTTTGCATTACAATAATGCACCTGCTCACTCATCTTTTCTTATGAGAGATTATTTGGCCAAAAACAACACTGTTATCATGCCTCACGTGCACAGATTCGTAATGCAGCAGCACTTCCACACTGCTTTCGAACATGTTTGGGGGTGGAAAAGTCGGCCAAATGAATTATCATCTACGATAAGAATACTATTTTAAGAAGTAGACTTTTTGCTCTTCAAAAAAAAAAAAAAAAAAAAAAAAAAAAAAAAACTGGATTTCAACCATGTTTATCGCCAAATCCAATTTTGTTGAGTTCTTTCCAATGTCTGAGAAGACTGCAGTAAAGTCTCTAATTTCCAGCCAACAATGCCTATAATAATTAGGATATATATGTTTTATCCAAGGTGGTCTAAGTCGTTTTAATAGCAGTATTACTCATAATCGTTTCCCAAAGAATGTTGAACTGATCGCTATGATCAAATCCACGTTTCATGCAGAAAGGCTTATTAAAATTTTGGACTGTCTTTACCGGTGAGCCATCCATCAGTGTCTTCTAACAAAGCAGTGTAATATGAATTTGCAGCTGCGAATTTACTAACTATAAAATCGTACTTACAAAGTTTATTCAGATCAAATAGATAGGTATCAAAGCTTCACATTCGATGGAGCACTGTAAACGATAGATAAAACAGTGATATCGCAGTTGTTTGTAAAGGGTGTCCCAACAAGAACGCAAGATTTAAATTTTAAATAGAACACAGATATTAAAAAAAAAATCGTATAACTTTATTATGTCGTAAAGTAGACAGAATGAAGTTATGTAGGGAACAACACATCGGGCAGATGGCCGCCGCGGCTTTGCTGGCACACACGCGATCTTTTAATGGAATTTTCAATGACCGTTTTGCATAAATACTGCGGTATTTCATTAATGCAGCGTCCAATTTCCCCTTTTAAGATTTGAGCCGTCGTCGGCTTATTCGCGTAAACCATCGACTTCAAAAAACCCCAAAGGAAAAAGTCTAAGGGCATTAAATCGCACGATCTAGGCGGCCAATTCTGGTCTCCAAAACGCGAAATAACACGACCGGGAAATGACTGATGCAGCAATTGAATCGTTTCTCTGGCTGTATGACTGTGGCGCCGTCTTGTTGAAACCATATGCCCTCCACATTCATTTCTTCAATTTTAGGCACAAAGGAACTGGTTATCATTTCACGATACCGAACACCATTGACTGTTTGCGCTTGACATGCCTCATTTTCAAAAAAAAAAACGGTCCAATGATTCCTCCAGCCCAAAATCCACACCACACAGTGACACGTTGAGGATGCATTTGCTTCTCGTGAATCACTCGTGTATTTTCCTCACCCCAAATGCGACAATTCTGCCCTTTGACAAAGCCATCAGTCTTTACATCACTAATAGACCCAGTTTTGGCAAATTTATCCATTAATTTATTTACAGTTGATTCTTTTGGAGCATTGTTGTAACCCCAAATTGATCGCAATTTGCGAACTGTAGCCGCAAAGCTTTCACTATTTTGGTAAAACAATTTCACAATGAGAATGCGTTGTTCCTTCGTGTAGCGCTCCATTTTTGCTAACCTCGTACCTTCTACTAGCAAACAATAACAATTGTTCAAATGTCAAACAATGACACTTCGGTCTTGTTGGGACATCCTTTATATACATTTGATTCACATTTTTTGAACAAAAGACATAATGCCATTAGATCTAAATCATTTGGCAGATACTTCTGAGCTTTATCCTGTTTAAGATCTGATGTCTGTTTATAATAAACTCATTGTTACTGCTTTGAAATAGTTTTGCTTGCAATTTTCGACTCCTCAAAATGTACTCTCTGTAATTGCACCACACTCTGTGGACTTCTGAGGAGATTTCCACGGTTGACCTAGCAGGAGGCGAGCTCAATATCAACATTTTTAATTTTTACTTTCTGGTAAAGCCTTTTCGGCTCTAATGTCTAATGTCTTGTTCGAATATTTATTTTTTTTTTAATTTCCAAATATTTATTTTTCCAAATATTTATTTTTCCAAATATTTATTTTTTTTTTAATTTTACCTTTTTGTAAAGCCCTTTCGGCTCTAATGTCTATCCCTGTACCCTTTCCATATCCTTGTTCGAACACAAATCTTCCAAATTTGTTGCTCTTGGTTAATAAGATGAACGTCAACCCTTCTCTTTTCCTTAAATCACTTCCTACATTACACTGTACAATTTAATGTATCGCGACATCATTGAAGTCACCAAGGATTGCCGGAGTGCAATTTTTCACACGCAGGTTACTTTTTTGACCCGCTAGCCGTCATGTGTGTGATACGTTTTACTCTGTATCAGAAACATCAGTACTTTGAACATTTCGGGAGCACCAGTAGTATTTTGATGGACTAAACTAAATCAGATGTACGAAAGTGTGAACTGCTAAGTTTAAAATTAGTCAAAATTAGTTCAGTGGAAAAGTTTTCCCAAACAAAGAATGGCTCCATTTTTTGAAAAATGACCAGTTTTTAGAATGTTTTCAATAATTTTACCACTTGTTGGTTAATATACTGTGTTATTTCATTAATACTGAATTGAACCTTCCGAAATATATATTATGAGTGCAACTAAGTTCCTGCTGTTTTTTTTTATAAAAATTGAACTTTTTTAAGAAAACATGTTTAAAATGATTCACGGAAAGCGATAAGCATATCGCTAGCTACTAC
The DNA here is from genome assembly GCA_019455685.1 of Philornis downsi. NCBI lineage: Eukaryota > Metazoa > Arthropoda > Insecta > Diptera > Muscidae > Philornis > Philornis downsi. The sequence goes on along the minus strand of JAHXMU010000279.1, from coordinate 646,197 downwards.
TTTTTCCTATCTTTCTGGCAAAGCTCGAATTCCGTCACTGTCAAACTACTCATCTATAGGTATTGGGGCTATACACGAATCTAGCCATTTCCTGATACCCGTGTGCCATCGAATGGAACAAGTGGTAATCGGATGGCGGAATATCTAGAGAATATGGCGAATAGGGTAAGGCTTCCTATTTTAGCGTTTCTAGGTAGGTTTAAACGGGCTTGGCCATGTGAGGCCGAGTGTTGTCATGCTGAAGAATCACTTTTTCGCACCTCCCCGGGTATTGTGGGCGTTTCTCGTGCAGAGCTCGGCTCAGTCGCATTAAATGAATTCGATACTGATACCCAGTAATGGTTTCGCTTGGTTTCAATAGCTTGTAATAAATAACGCCAACCTGGTCCCACCAAAAACAGAGCATGACTTTCTTTTTGCTTGGCAGACAACTCCTAGTACTGAAGTTAGATCTACCTGCATTTGACACGGATCTCCATTAAGCAACGTCATCACTTCAGTGTCTTCGAAGGTTTTTTGACTTCCTTCACGCGAACGGTCGTCAACATCAAAATCGGCGCCTTAAAAGCGACGGAATCAATCTGAACACGTTGTTTCACTTAAAGCAGCACTTGGTTGAAGCTCTCGATGACCTTCAGCCGCCATTTTCTTCGATTGAAAGAAGAAAATCAATACTTTCCGCATATGACGATTATTTGGTACAAAATCATACATATTCACACAACCAAAAGAATATGACGCTAAAAAAAATCAATATTGTGTCGAGGCGGTATGTTTCCCGTATGCTAAGTTGCATCAAATTTTGTGTAAAAAATGGAATTAAGTGGCCAAAAGTACTTGAAATGTTGACAGTGGCATAGGGTGATAGTACTCTAATAAAATCGGTCAAAAAAATGTGAATGACGACGCTCGCTCTGGACGCCCCAGCACATCAACAACCGATGAAAATGTTGAGAAAGTGAAAAAAATTGTTATGAGGAATCGTCGAATCACAATTACAGAAGTTGCTGAGGATGTCGGTATATCAGTTGGTTCATGCCACGCAATAGTTTCGGATATTTTAGGCATTAAACGTGTGGCAGCGAATTTCGTTCCAAAATTGCTGAATTTTGACCAAAAACAACGTCGCATGCGCATCGTTCAGGAATTGCTGAATGGCGTCAACGATGATCCAGATTTGCTTTAAAGAGTAAAAACTGGTAAGGAATCATGGGTATACGAGTATGGTTATGACATCGCAACCAAAGCCCAATCGTCCCAAAGGAAAAGTCCAGGAGAGCCAAGACCATAAAAAGCACACCAAGTTCGATCAAATATCAAGTTTTTGTTCACTGTTTTCTTCGATTACCATGGCGTAGTGCATCAGGAGTTCTTACCACAAGGTCGTACAATAAATAAGGAGTATTACCTTGGAATTAAGCGCTGTTTGCGTGAAGCAATATAAAAAACAAAAACGCCCGGAATTTTGGAAAAAAAATTTCATGGCTTTTGTATCATGATAATGCACCTGTTCACTCATCTTTGCTTAAGAGATAATTTGGTCAAAAATAACACCAATTATCATGCCTCAGACACCGTATTCAACAGATTCGGCCCTCTGCGACTTTTTCCTTTTACCAAGATTGAAAAGATCCATGGAAGGACGGCGTTTTGCAACGATTGAGAAGATAAAAACCGAATCGCTGAGAAAGCTCAAGGACATGCCAAAAAGTGTATATCAAAACTGCTTCAAGGATTCGGAAAAGCGCTGGCACAAGTGTATTATATCTGAGGGGGATTACTTTGTAGGAGATAAAATGGAAATTGATGAATAAATAAATATTTTTTGAGAAAAATGAAAATGCAACTTATTTTTTTAACAAACCTCGTACATGGTGCTGGAAGCTAAATTTTACGGTATGAAATGACCGTAATTAATTCGGTTGCAAGTATAAAAGTGTAAAGCAGACATTATTTTAATTCATATTTGAATCTCCATAAAGTATTTTGGATCAAAATTTTATATTTTCAAAAACGTTGTTACAGTTTGCTGCCGACATTTACAGGTCTTTGCAATGTTTTTCCAAAAAAATATATAAAAATTGTTTACGCACTCAGCAGGGGAAGAAATAAGTGGCCAATGAAAAGTTCCTAGTTATATTATCAATCTTTAAAACGACCCTCAAAAAAAAGAAAATTGAATTCGTTTTCAATTTGATCGATCAATATCAACTCCTCCATTAAAATTCTTGCAATTTTCAATTTGTGGCTAAGATGATGCAATGAAAATTTTGTTGTTGCCGCCTGCACATTTTGCACACAAGCCTGTTAAGTGTGTTATGGATTGATTTAGTGGGAGGGCGTTATATAGCTGATGTGATAGTAAATCACTGCCCATCCTGTTCGACTTTCTCCCTCTCTTACATATACATTTTATCTATACAGTGGCAAATTTCACTGACTTAGTTTATGATACTGTCAGTGTGAAGATTTAAATCAAATGTTGTTCGCTACTGCTGCTGCTATTGTTCTTGCTGCTGCATAGGAGATGATGATATTTTTGTGTTATCATCAAGAAACAATTTAAATAGACACAATGAATTATGACATTGATCGATGCCTCAATAACGAAGGCGTGTACGAGTATTTGTGTATACTCGTATGCATTAGTATGGAGAATATAAATAATACGAACATTACTATGAGTAAAACTTGGACAAGGCGTTTACTGTTGTTGCTGCTACTGCTGTTGCTATTGTTGCTCCTAATGGTTATGATGATGATGATGATGCTGACGATGATAATACTGACGATGGTAATGTTGTTGCTGACAATGAAGAGGGAATGATGTCCTTCTTGCATAGGATAATATGAATATATTCATAAAGTAGGCATGCTTGTGTTTGTTAGACATATTACAATGGACCTCAAATGTACCATGACAAAATAGTAAATCCCCGCCACTCGTACAAGTAATTAACACAACAAAGTCCAAGGGAAGGATTATATTCCTTTTATGCTCCTCGCTGGTCGAGTGATTGACAGTGATAGAGATATTATTGAGTGCGTGTCATTCATACGTCATTTTACTCTGACAGTTTCACTATTAAAACAAGAAAATAAATATGGAGGAGAATAGAAAAAGTTACGGCCCAATAAAGAGGAAAATTTAATGTTTATAAGAGTTGTGGGGAAAGTTAATGAATAAGATTCAAGCGTGAATAAAAAAGGCTTTAGAAATAACAATAATCTGTTTTTCAATTTATAGTTATAAAATTTTAAGTCAGTATTTTTTGGACAAGACAAGCAATAGAATGGATATAGGATGTTATGAGATCTTCAGATTTCCAAATATTGACATGTAAAGATTTAAATTTATGTTTTATATCAAAGACCGTTACCGAAACGAAATCAAATCCGAATAGAATAGAATAAAATAAACCACTCAGTTTGTTCGCACATCAAACGAATAACTACTACAGAGGCTTTTCTAATTCAAATGAATTTTTCCTTCAGAGAGCTTTAATTTTTATTTAGAAGGATTACCGTAAATCCACAATTTTTGTGTGAAACTATAATTTAGAAAAAATAAAAACGACATTTTTTTTTTTTTTTTTTTGAAAATTTTGACGGAAACGTTCACACATATAATAAAAACCTTGATAACAATGTTATTGTTCACGAACGATTCGTTCCTCTACCGTTGTGAACTATTTATGGAAAGAGACTATTAATTTTATTCAGTTTCTGGAATTCAAACCAAAAAATATAACATTTTTAATCTGAATTTTTTATTGAATTTTGTTGCCATTAAATTAAAAACAATTTTGATTCACTGATCTGAAATGAAATTATACACAAGTCTGATTCCAATTCAGTTTATGAAATGTTTTGTTTGTATTTCATTAGAAATTTATATATATTTATAAAAAAAGAAAAACAAAATTTGAGTAACAGTGAACATTTCTGAGAGCCTGGTATCTTGAATTTAGAGAAAATAAAATTATTGAATTTTTTTTTTTTCTTCTTCTTCTTCTTTTTGCCAAAAAAAAAATGGAAGTTCATTTGTTTGGTTTCAGTTCTAATTCAGATTAAGAAACAAATCTTCATAAAACTATATTCTCCTGTCAGATTATCGAATTAGAATAACTGTTCCATCATATATTTCGATAGAAAAACAGGATCAATTTAGGTTTCTAATTCCGTTTCGGATAAAAAATCGAGTGAGTTGCTGTTTTAAATTGGAAATAAATTTCCAATGAACTTTAAATAAGTTTACGATATCGTAACCGAAACGAAACTGAACTTTCGTGAATGTCCCTGTTTCATATAAACAAAATTCCCTAACTTGTCATGGATGAGACTTAGAAGCGCTTCTTACATTCAGTGATCTTGATTTTTGAACTTATTGCAGGCGACCTACATATACAGTTTAACGACAGTAGTTGATAGTATGCGGAGTTGAACCTGCGATCATGTGAGCGATACTCTCGTATACTAACCATTTCGCTAAGGTCGGCCTCTTTTTTACACAGTTCCAAAAATATGTTAAAACCATACATGATTTGGGACAAAAGCGAGAAAGAGGTATATGATTTCATAGATTACAAAATATTATTTGCAATCCCTTAATTTCCGAGGAATATTTTTGTTTCCTACAAACCCATACACCTACTTTACCCCGAATCCAGAGATATACCCTCCATATCCAGATTCGGGATATACATATTAGGTATATCAATGGGTTTGTGGGAAACAAAAATATTCATCTGAAATTCCATGGCATGTATATATTCTTCATGGTCTTAAAAATTTGCTTTAGTTCCAACATTCTTGTCCGCCTATACCAGTGTTCGTTGAAGGCACTGTAGATTCCCAACCGCTTGAAATTGGAGGCCAACCTTTTAATTTGCATTCCCAAGTCCCTAAGCAGCTTAAATTCATAAGCTTTGCATATGTCATTCATGGGATTGGAGAGAATTTGTTTGCTTGTTTCAATTTTATATCTCTCTGTATTATATTAAAAGTGGGAGTTATTAAAAATTGATTGTAATTATCTCCAGCAGAGCGATTTAAAAATATATATTGTAATATCTTCTCTAGTTTTTGAGATATATTGCAAAGAATTTAGGTAAATTGAACAACTTATTTTTGGAATTACATTTTAAACAACTTATACTTATGCACCGAATTTCAGTGGCCTTCAGATATTTCAGAAAATTTTTAAAGAAATTTTACAAAAAACAACTTTATTATGTAGTGTTTTTTTAAAAATTACAATTTCGGAAAATTTCTGAAAATATTTCTTAAAAAATTTCGTAAACGAGGTATTGCGTAGGTAATTTAAAATCACTTTTGAAATTCTAAAATTGTGACTTATGTTAATTTGTTGTTTGAAATGTAATTGTGATATTAAGATGACTGTAATGAGTTTAAAAGACGGTTCAATTTATACATTTTTTTTTATAGATTTTTAAAGTTATTAATGTTTTTCGAAGATACCTCGATAACTGTTACCACGATAGGAATAAAAACAAAAATCCAGATTTTCAGAAAAATTCAAAATTCCAGTCAGATTGAATCAGAATTTCGTTACAAGCCTCAATCTTAAATGCATTTTATTCGACATGAAATATTGGGTTGACAAGAAACTAATTTCGAGGTTTTTCACACAGATGTAACTTTTTCTTATTTCCGAATTGCTTTTCTTCAGCTGATTAAATTGTGTGATCTACAATAACACAGCTGGCATTTCAATCTTCAATTTATAAAATATTACAACATTTTCAGTAATCTTTCAACTAACGTTGATGAGGAGTAAAAGTAACATTTTCACCCCATTTTGTTCTTTTATTTTAGAAATTTAAATAGGTAATTCTTTAGTATAGAGGTTAGACGTATTTTAACTGAAATACGGGTACGTTGAAGTGTAATTGGGCGTATTTTTTCTAAAACTATCTCAAAAGAAATCCACTAGTGCAACCAATCTAGAGGCAGTCACTTCAATAACATTGTATTTCGTACATAACATCATGGTCGAGGCAATATAATGAAGTGAAAATTACATTGAAAGCAAAGCTTTATGTGTGTTTTATTTAATTTTAGTTGAATGCGAAAAAATGAATAACCCTGTACAATAATTAGAGTGGATCAGGTTACAAAACACGTTTTTTTTCGAAAATCTCTAATTTTCATGAACATTTAGTGGAAACCAAATAATTGGTTATGGTAAACTGCTCGCACAACCTTCAAACTTGTTCAAACTATTCCCGTTTATTAGATTGTAATCTCAATACCGCTAAATTAACAATTAGATATCACAGCAACAACACTAATTCAACAATAGTGTCGCTTAGTGTAGAGTACCCAATGGCCATGCCTAATTAGTGGTTTATTTATTTTCACAGTAATAAGCTGTGAAATAGGCCAACAGGAGGACCTATGCATATTTGAACGAGATTCAGAAATATCTTCTCATCTTCTCATTGATAACATTACTTCCTCAATTAATTCTTTTCAAGCGAAAAAGATAAATTGTTTCTCTTTAAATCTTGTTCATAGAAAAACAGATTATTTTCATTTTGTTTGAATACGTTTTGATAGACTCTCGTTGAATATAAAAATATAATCTCTCGCCATTAGTCCATTCTTGAGCGACATAATTACAGTCTCAGACCACAAAGTTTCAACGAATATCCTTACATCCTCAATAATCGCCGCCCTGCTTCGTAGTTGCCTAATTCTTTATTCATATTTTCATAACAATAGAACATTTTCTAGGAAAATTTCTTTTTGTTTCTCCTTCAAGGGCTGTCAGATGAGTTTAACTAATCTTGTAAATAAAAGAAAAAAAAAAAATTGTCGTAATAAAATCTACAATAGGGAGGTGTTTCTCCGCAGAGTCTAAGGTCTTAACTTAAATTTTTGCAACATTTTGCATTTGTACTAAAAAGACAACTTTCTGTCGGTCGGTTTTAAAGACGACACATGTCTGTCCTTTCGCGCCATTAAATTTGTTACACAAAACATCAATCAACGTCAGCTTGGCAATGTGTTTCTCTTGCTCCTGTGCCAAAGGAGATTGAAGTCAATTTTACTTTGTAATTGCAGTTGTTCTTGGCAACGAATTGTGTTTTCATTATCTCAGCATTGGTGGGTGACCCGGTAATGGTATGTGGGTCAACTGCTTGGGAATGTAGAGGGTAGGAAAACAAGACGAATGTCGTTACTGAGACAACAATCAAATTTAGCCTTTGCATGTCAAAATGTTTTCATGCCGAATTTTTTTCTTTTTTTTTTTTTTGATTATTAAGTGCGAAATATAGAATTTTATAAGAGGGTGGCCTTAAAACTAGCTAACCTAACAAAAAAGATACAAACAATTTGGAAACATTTTTCTATATTTTTCAACATAATATCCTTTTAGTTCGATACAATTTTTCCCGCGATATTATATAATAGCTTCTATACTCTGTATACAGCAAGAACCGTCAAACTCCTTAAATTAGCCATCAACCGCACACTTCATTCCTCGTACGACCTCGTTTAAACTCTGCTTCCAAATATGTTATTGTCGTAAACTAAAGAGCAGGCTCCCCCAGAGTAGAATCCAGCTCGGCTTTAATATTAGGTGGGCTGAGACCTTTCAAATGGAAATATTGAATGACATAACGGTGACCAATTTTTTCCACGCTTATAAATTCACTGAGATGACTCAAAAAAATATGCTAAACAATGTGGCGCCTTGAAATTTAAAATGTATGTTGTTTAAGATTTGCACTTTTCACCAAAATAATTCTTTATTTCAAACTGCTAGCACCATCTATGCGTTAAGTTGGCTACTTTTGGGAACGCCCTCGTATATGTTCACATGTGTGTATTCATGTATCACCATTAGACACCAGAGTGGCGCTATTGGTGTCATGTGATCAATATGTTTGAGTCAAAATCAAGTGATTGACATAACCTGCTGATGAGTCCTTCGGCTGGGGCCGAAAGTGCTCTGAGCTGCCACATTTCAAACTCTTTATGTGTTTTAACTTTCGGACTGTATATTTAGGAATTACATTTTTTCATTTTTTGCAATTTCGTTAGGTTGATCCTCTGATTTGTTCCATTTGTTGTTAATTTTCTTCGAATGGCTAAAAGTGTTTTGAATTTGCTGTTTGTTTTCGTTGATCCTATTTCGCTCTCGTATATTTTTCTTAATTGATTTTGGTGATAGTTTTTTGCTATCTGTTTGGGTTGTTTTTTTGGTAGTTTGGATTTTGCTGGAGGAAGACCCCTACCAATTTTGTTTTTACACGAACTCGTTTCACGCCTGTGGATTGTCTTGCTCTGTCGGCCTAAAATTTCCTGTCTACGAGACCTCCTTTTTATGAATTTGGCCCATGAGAAGGATTTCTCTTGAGTGGGGAGTTCTATGTCTGTGTAATGGGAGTATCAGACATATAGTATATATTTTCCAAACCTTACCCTTACTTGCTATGGGAGTAGGCGATTGGTACTCTGGCGGTGTATTGTAGGAGCGGTAAATGAAAAGGAAGTAAAGCTTCAGCTTATCGTTATTAATATATGAAGTACTAAATAATGTAAAGTCGGGTGGTCGAGATTGTGGGGTCGTAACAAAATAAGGCGGTTCTGAATCCATTGTTTTGAAAGTAAAAAATTGTAACTGTAGCTTAAGCGTTTTGAAAATAGTAGATTCCTACAAGCATTTTGGAAAATGCATCGATCTCTCTCCAGTTGTAATATCGAAAAAATATTTTCCAACCCATTCTATGAATACGATGTTGGAGAACTTCTCATATCTAGTGAGCTTACTCGGATTCTGCTTGTAGACCCAATGAAAAGGAAATGCAATTTAGGGAAGTTTGTCGTGCAATTTAGGAAGTTTTGTCGATTATTCGACTACTCAATATATTTGTCGACAATTTATTGGGCATACTGATTACCCGATGTGTTCTTTAGCATATCGAAATGACTCCTGCTAAAAGAATGATAAGCAAGAGGATTCACAACGAACAAAAGATTTAACTTTTCGGTACCCTCATTAGAACTGTTGACCATGATGCACTAACAACTACAGTATTTTGACTACTTAAAAAAGTGGCGATATCTCCAAAACTGTATGATTTTGTAATGGAGTAGAGCACGCCACTGGCTACGGAAGTTAGTGGGGTAGCGAGGAAGGCGGAGAAGCCAGTACCGATTAACGGAAATGGTGTAGTTGGATGAGAAATTATCTAATTATGAGATTTAGGTACATCTTTCAAGTAGTGGATTTCGTACTTAGGGAAATGCCTTTGACTGTGTGAAGAGAAAATTGTCTTTTACATATGATTTCTCAAAGAACAAGAGAAATTACATGCAAGTTGAGGAATATAAAGAACGAGTTTGAGATAACAAATCAAATGAATTAGTGATAATTTAAGATGTTTTATTTTGATAGTAGAGAAGTGCTAACCAGTAGGCTTAGAAACGCCACGTGTCGATGATAGTTCCACTAAGTTGCCATGAAGCTTAGCAATGTTAGATTTTAGATTCAAGATAATTCACAATGAATGGAATCATATAAAGTTAGGTTGGCAATTCATTTACGTATACACTACATTTGTATACTTTGTGGATGAAACAATTAATTAAGACAGATTTTGTATCTAGAATATTCAGTTATAAGATTTGGCTTATAATTCAAATAAGTATAAACGCTGTAAGTTTATACAACTTAAAGCCTACAGTTCAGAAATTCATAATTAAAATTTTTAATGAACTGGTAATATGTTTTCGATACTGTATTCAGATGGACCTAAAATATCATAACTTTCCGCATTGTTTTGCAAATTAAATATGTTCTTTGATGGCTGGGCGCGGATTTTAGTTACGCTCAAATCAAAGAAAAAAGAAATTTCTAAAACTAATCTGGGAGTATAATTTGCGACTTGCGATTCCATGGCTGCCTCACTTTTATGTTTACTGACAAGATTAGATATAGTAAATACAACTTTATAATAAGAAAAGAAAATCCAGAAATATTAAATAGATCAAATCCTTGATATTGTAAAGTACATTTAATACGTTAATTGAATAACAAAACACATAACGGTAATTATTCGTATCTCTTTCAAGGTAGGTCTCTTCCAAAATAATATACAGGGTGTTTGTCGAGAAGGTATACTACATTGTTTTGGTAAACATTAGTCTTGACAATTCATATTTGGCAGCCGTGAAGTAGAGACGTGGCAAATATTTTATGGATATTTTATCATAATCAATCACCGATTACTGTGACGATGAGAAAGTTACGTGAAATCTTTGGGAGAAACAACGTGCCAACAAGACGCACTATTTATCGTGTAGTGAATGTTTTCGAAGAAAGAGGGTCTGTAGCTGGTAGGGCCAAGCATGGGCCACAATGTACTGCAATATTGGCTGGAAACATTACTGCTGCTCAAGAAAGTGTTCAACTTTGGCCAAAATTTTGCACAAGAATTTGCATTTGTTTCCACTTAAGATTCAGTTGACACAAGAGCTTCTTCCACAAGATTATTTACGCTGCCGTATATATGTCTATAGGATGTTACAGCTCGCCCACGACAACTCCGATTTTCCTGAAAAAATCATAATGAGTGACGAGGCACATTTTCATTTGAAAGGATATGTGAATAAACGGAATAGTCGGTTCTGGGCAATGGAAAACCCTCAAATTATTCATCAATCACCTTTGCATCCAGTAAAAGTGACAGTTTGTTGTGCGATTTGGTCAGGAGGAATTATTCGACCCTACTTCTTTGAAACTGAAAACGGCGTAACGGTAACTGTCAATGGCGAGCGATATCGTGATATGATTGAAAACTTTTAAACGCCGCAACTGCATTCCTTTTGATTAACATGATTAACAAGACGGTGCCTCATCGCATACAGCTAGGATTACAATGGAATTACTGCGAGACCTCTTTCCACAACAAGAAATGCAAGAAATGGTGATGTTGATTAGCCTCCACGGTCGTCTGATTTGACTGCTCCGAACTTCTTTTTGTGGGGATATCTGAAAAGCAAGGTTTAGGCAAACGAACCATAAATGCTTTAGCAACTCAAACAAAATATTCGTGAGAGAATGTAATGAAAATTGTGTTCAAAAGGGCTCGCATTTGTGAGACTAAAAGAGGTGAACATTTATCTGATATTGTATTCCATACATAATTGCCGACATTAAATAAAACATTTATCAATGTAAGATCCATTCTCTTTCATTTAGTCAAAAATTATAAACAAGCAAAGTTGTATACCTTCCCGACGGACACCCTGTATTTATGCCGACGAATAATTTAATCATCAAATCACTTTTCATTTTCCTCAAATCATTTCAGTTCTTTATCGACTAATAATGGATGCCGCGAATTGGCAATTTAAATTCTGTATACCTTCCCGACGGACACCCTGTACTTATGCCAACGAATAATTTAATCATCAAATCACTTTTCATTTTCCTGAAATCACTTCAGTTCTTTAT
>JAHXMU010000279.1:619521-631350 GCA_019455685.1 Philornis downsi | reverse complement strand
GAGAATAATCCGACCAATTTAGAGCAGTTGAAGAGGAACATTATTCAGGAAAGTAACAAAATACCGAGAACAACTTTTCAACGAGTTTTCCAAAATTTGCGACTTCGGTTCCAAGAGTGTCAAGCAGCCGAGGGAAGCCATTTGGACAACATTATTTTTAAGTCTTAAAAATTCCCATGCTTCTACTTTTTAAAAATACAAATATATTTTTTTTATGTTTCGTAGTTTTTTTTTTTTTTTAATTGAAAATTTAAACCGCCAACACCCTTATGGCCCACCCTTTATTGTAATTTTTCAAAATATAAGTTTTTCAGGTTGGCAGCACTGGTTGGTAATGGCGTCCAAACGTCATATGTCAAAGTGAAAAGTGTACAGTACGAGTATACTCTGCCATTTCATCATGGAATGACGAATGACCTACCACAATATCTAATTTTTGGTGAATGGACCTTACAAAAGCTCAATGAAAACCCGCAGTTTTATCGAAAAATTTTGTTTAGCGATGAGGCTCATTTCTTGCTGAACGGATACGTACACCAGCAAAACTGTCGCATCTGGAGTGATGGACAGCCACATGCCATACATGAATTACCGATGCATCCCGAAAAAACGACAGTCTGGTGTGGTTTATGGACTGGTGGCATCATCGGTCCATTTTTCTTCAAAAACGACCGTGGAAGAAACGTTACCGTCAACGGCAAACGATATCGAGACACGCGATTTTGTTTTTTTTTGCCCCAATTGGCTGAGTTGAACTTGGTTGACATGTGGTTTCATCAGGACGATGCAACATGTCACACTGCTCGTGAAACAATGGATATGTTGATGGATGAATTTGGTGAGCAGCTTATCTCTCGATTTGACCTTGTGGGTTGGCGCCCAAGATCTTGCGATTTAACGCCTCTTGATTATTTCTTGTGGGGTTGTGTCAAGTCGTTAGTCTATGTGGACAAGCCGAACACTATTGAAGCCTTACAGGATAACGGAACACAGGCCGAAATGCTCGTAAAAGTAACGAAAAATTGGACCTTCCGAATGGACATTTTGAAACGGAGCCGCTGACAACATTTACATGAAATTATGTTTAAAACTTAAATGGCAAAGACCAATTTATCGACTCCAATAAAAAATTTTAATATATGATGCAAATTTGAGTGCTGTATTCGATTTTTAAAAAAACTACGATTAAAAAATCACCCTTTGCTTGTTCCTACAATTTCCGATCGTCAAGATTATCGCTTTATATTATTGTTAAGTCAATGCAACGTTCTTAGCGCATCCAGTCGTCCAAGTTCGATGTAGAATTGGATTAATTACATGTCGAACTTTTGAGATCGGTATGACCGACATGACCAATATTTAACGACTGCTAATGGCTTTAAACGCGCCATAGTTTTGCACATGATATATTTGTGGCTATCCTTAGTCTTTTTATAATTTCATCCGAAGGAGAAAAGGTATATACCTATATAACGTTATCCATTTAGTGACTTCCAAACCGCCGGTCTAACAAGGCCATCAGCTATTAAGTACCTGTCTTCTGAAGTGTTATTTATTTAGTGAAAGATTTGCCATTTACGAATACGGATTGTTTAACGACCATAGAACGCATAATAACAGTTAAAACTTACTACAATAGTCGTGAAAGAAAGAAAGTGAAGTGAAGAAGAAAGAAAGCGAAGAAAAATTTTCTTCTACGATAAATCTCATTTCTCACTTTGTATTTACGTCAACAAGCAAAATTGTTGCATATGGGGCTCGAAGAACCCAAAAGTGATTGTGGAAGAGCCATTGCATCCGGAAAAGTAACCGTTTGGTGGACATCGTGGTCTTAAGGCGTCATTGGATCGAATTTTTTCGAAAACTAACTAAAAAGGATCCACTGCTACAACCAATCCAGAGGCGGCCATTTAAATGGCCTTGGATTTCCTACATAAACGCAATGTACAAACATTATTTTGAAATAAATTTTTCATTGAAATCATAGCTTTATGTGTGTTTTATTTAACTTTAGTTGAATACAAAAAATGTATAACCCAATATTGTTTGATACTGCAAAATTGTAACACTTAAAAGGAAGCGTTTATAGCGCCAAGTGAATTTTGATCAAATATGAAAAGAAAATCTTTAACCTTCGAAACTCTTTTCTCATTATTTGATTGACAAGAAATTAAATTTGTTTTTTTTTACACACAGGCTACTTCTATTGTTTTTGAAATTCATTATAAGATTAAAACGATTGAAAAATTGTTGTTTTCAATTTGGTGGGATTTTAAGAAAGTGGTTCAATTTCATTTTATTCCAAGGCACCAAACCATAAATTCTGCTGTCTATTGTCAACAGTTGATGGAGTCGGAATTGTTAAATCCCAAAGGCGTAATATTACATTTTTCCAATTTAAGAGGTGATGCTATATCCACGTTATAGTGCTGAACTGGCACCTTCGGATTTTCATTTATTCCGGCGTCTGCAAAATTTGTTGAATGGGAAATACTTCAGTACATTTAAGAACCTAACAGTCAAGTTTTTCCAGTGTTTCGCTAGTAAGGACCGGGATCAGTATAATTCTTTCAATCTGGCATCGAAAAGTTGCCTGAATGATGGCAGAGGGTATTCAACAAGATCCATTTAAATTGAAAATTGAAATTTAAGAGGTGATGGTATATCCACGTCATAGTCCTGAACTGGTACCTTCAGATTTTCATTTATTCTGGAGTCCGCAAAATTTTTTGAATTCAGTACATTTAGGGACCTAACAGCCAAGCTTTTCCAGTGTTTAGCTAGTAAGGACCGGGATCAGTACAATTTTTTCAATCTGGTATCAAAAAGTTACTTGAACGGTGGCAAAAGGCTATTCAACAAAATCCATTTACATTGAAAATTGAAATTATTTGGTTACAAATTTTAAAAGTTTTCTTTGAGCAAAAGAACCGTAATTACATATCAATATAAAATTGAATTTAAAAGGTAGTTGTATATTGCAAAATTTCGGATATATAAAATGCATTACTCTGATAGAAATCCGTCAACTTAGAAAGTTGAAACAGAAATCGCCTGCGCTAATCGGACATTTCGAATTGATCTTTGTAGATTCCCAAATATTCCTAAAACTTTAAACCGAAATAAAATTCTTGCAGTGCTGATATCAATAGACATTTTTAAGCCACATCAGAGAAATCAGAACTGGCTTTCGTGTTAGCTTTATTCAGCCTTCTAAAAGTCTTAAATAACAAATCACAAATGGTTGCCTAAACACTTTGACAATTTGTAATGAAATTATTATAATACTGAAATTTTGTAAATACCCAGGAAAAGAAATAATTAAAAAGCATTAAATCATCACTGCCCCATTAAAAAATCCTCCTTCAAAAAAATTTCAATCGTTTTGAGTGGTAAAAAATGCAACGTTATCATTGAACATATTAAACAAATTGAATTAATTAATATGTTGTATGCGATACGGATGTAAGATGTATCATAATGTAAATCATATACAAATGTAAATTTACGTACGCTGTTATACATATTATTATACAGAGCACACAGGAAGGATACGGTTATACGTTCAGCTACGGAAATACATACATAGACTATATGAATATGGATACAAGTATGCTTTATGCACCACATATGTACGACTATATGGTATTCATAAAATGGCACCTTCGTAGGAACAAAAAAAAAAAAAAGATAAATAAAATAATCGAATATGTATAGCTATATATGTATATACACTTACTGTATGCATAAATATGTATGATTGTATTGTACGATATGCATATGAAACTAAGCTTACGTTCTACTACTGGACTGTTAAGTTTTACTATGTATGCTGCATATTTATAAGTCTCCAAATGTTGAAATTGTCGTGTATAACCATGTTCAGTAAAATGTATCGGAGTTGGACAAAATATAAATTATATGATTTTGTGACACTTAAGGCCTTAATGCGACTATCACAAACATGCTAAATACTACACATGCAAACATCGAAAGTTAAACGAAAAAATTTGGATACTGCAAATTCTACAATGTATACTGTAAGGTTGTATAAATTTTAATAATTTTCAAATGTTTTAAAGTTTTATGGGTTTAGTACTGAGGCCCTGGCCAAAATTGCGTCAACCGCATACATCGCACAATCAAATTTTCACGTGTCCTAATGCGTTCATCATAATGTACAACTAATATGCACTGCTAAAGTTATTAACTTTGACACTACATATGGAAGATATGAAGAAGACGGCATATGGAGAAATTGTGGAGAAAAAACCAATCAATAATACTCCCGAAAGTGATATAAAGAAAAATTTAAGTAAAGGAAATATAAAAAAAAACCTCGAATATTGTTTTAATGCGTATTTTGGTCACAGGCGCGTAAAGGGAGGTAGTTTGCGTGCCTACGGCGAAAGAGGTCGGCGTAATTTTGGCCAGACTTTTACGCATTTGATTAACAATCCCGTTTATTCGGAATGTGTTGAATGCTTTGTAAACATATCAGTATTATGTTATTAGTTGTTTGAAATACTTTAAAACTATGGAAAAATATTGCGAAAATATTTCATATTTTGCATATTTAGGTATTTTCAATATTTTCAATATGTCGAATATTTTGAGTATTTTCAATATTGAGAATATTTTGAATATTTGAATTATTGAGAATATTGAGAATATATTGAATATTGTGAATATTTTGTATTTCTTGAATATTTTGAATATTTCAAATATTTAAAATATTTTGAATATATCTGTGGTCACAACCCATAACAGCCTAAGTCTGTTTTTCAATATTTTCAGTACAGGAGTTTAAAGTTTTGAATCTTCACTGAAAATCAGGAGAAGGTGTTTTTTGAAAAACTTTGCTACAGATTCCAAGAAAACAAATTTCTTTATTTAGTTGTTAACAAACAATAGTTGTTTATTCTCGCAGTCAAAAGATATTATCGAAAAAGACACTTAGGCTCTTATGAATTGTTGAACGAAAGAAAGTCAAAAAGTTCAAGTTGAGTTAGGCTATTATTCCGGACTAAATAAAAAACTTTAAGTTTGGAGAAAGACCTTAACTCAATTTATGTTTATCAAAAAACAAAATTGTAATTCGGAATAAGAGCTTAACTCAAGTTAGGAAAATAAAATTGTTTCTTTATTTTTTTGGATTGCCGACTTAAGTTGATTTAGGCAATGATGAAAAAATAATGTTTATATTTGTTGTAATCCTAAATTGACTTAGGCAGTTACGCCAAAACAGTCATTTAGAAAAATAACTTAAGGTATTAGGTTTTTTAGGATTAATTGCCTTCCTAGAAGTGATACAAACATGAACAATTTAGAGCAAATAAATTTAGATACGCTGAATACGATGGTGCTAATAACTCAATTGTGTCCTAACTCGAGTTAGGTTGTTACGGGTTGTGACCACAGATATTTGAACACTTTCAATATTTTAGATATTTTGAGTATTTGGAATATTTTAAATATTATGAATATATTGAATACTTTGAATATTTTGGACATTACGAATATTTTGAGTATTTTGAATATTTTAAATATTTGGAATACTTTCAATATTTTGAACATTTTGAATATTCTAATTATTTTGAGTTTGAATATTTTGAATACTTTTAATATTTTGAATATTTTAAACAATTTGAATATTTTGAATGTTTTGAATATTTTAGATATATTGATTAATTTGAATATTGCGAATACTTTGAATATTTTGAACATTTTGAATATTTTGAATACTTTTAATATTTTGGATATTTTGCATATTTTGGATATTTTGAAGATGTTGAATATTTGAAACATTTGAATATTTTAAATATTTTGAATATTTTTAATACTTTGATTATTTGGGAATATTTTGAATATTTAGAATACTATTAATATTTGGAATATTTTGGATATTTTGCATATTTTGGATATTTTGTATATATTGAATATTGTGGATATTTTGTATATTTTGAGTATATGGAATAATTGAAATATTTTGAGTATTTTGAATATTTTAAATATTTTGAATATTTTAAATATTTTTAATATTTTAAACATTTTATATTTTGACTATTTTTAATATTTTTGATATTTTGAATGTTTTGAATATTTTGTGTATTTTGAATACTTTGAATATTTTGAATATTTGGAAAAAATTCCAAATATTCTTTTTAGTATTTTCTGTATTTTGAAAAAATCAAATATTTTGAATACTTTAAATGCTTGGTATATTTTGGCCATTTCAGATTTCTAAAACGATTACAATATTTGAAATATTTTTATTTTTATTATTATTATTTTTTTTTTTTGTTTTATTAGTTTTTTAATGTTTTTGTTTTCTGTGTATTCCAACTGTTATAACGTTTGAATATCTATAAAGATGTTAAGCAATTTCTGATTTCAATGATTTGCAAACGTGCGAATGTTGCAGTTATAGACATGTCAAATGTCTACTGTATGCATGTATGTGAAAATCCGATTAACACATCCAAACTTTTTCATCTAACTGTATGCGCCTAACTACCCGCACACATACACACACCATTGCACTAAATATCTATTATCGCCTCTGTGCACAACTATTTCTATATAAATGCATTCACATGTTCAACATTCTCACGCGCACAGATACAGATTCACACACCATTGCTCTCTACTACAATTTAGTCATTTTAATCTCAACTGAAAAAAAGGATGCACGCTTGAGTTCAACTTTCATGCACATATTTTTATGTGTGGTTGTATATATGTAAGTGTTTGGTTATGTAGCTGTGTAGAGATATATTTGTTTTGTTTGTTTTTTTTTGCATAAACTGTATGTAAGTTTGTTTAAAGGGATGTGTAGTATAGTGCACGTTGCATGTATGGGTATGTTAAAATATCTGCATGTTCATGAATGATGTTTTAATTAACAATCAAGACAAAACAAACTAAAAAAGACAACATTGTATGAATGGCAATACTATATTATCTGTACTAACACAGGCAATATTGAAAGCTACTAGATTACAAATACGCACACACCACAAGCACTCTAACACTGACACACACACACGCACACACACACACACACGGTATATGTGTGCGTATATATTTGAAAATCACACGAGTGTGAAGTTGAATGGTTCTGGTTTCATGAGAATACAATTTGCCACAAAGAAACATTTTTGGTGGATGGGTTCTTGGAATATTTCAAATGAATAATTGTAAAATGAACAATTTAATTGGTTTTAAACTGAGTTTTGAAAGATTTGAAATGGATGATGACCCGCGTAATTTTCTTAAAAACTGTTGAAGGATTCAATACAATTTATAACAGTATATATATATATAATTTATATATTTTTATATATACAAAATAAAAAAATTCTTTACGTTTTGGATTTCTGTTGCTCAGTATTTGCTTTATTTCAGTGGAATGGAAACTGATTGCCAAACTGAGCAAGCGTTTATATAGAAAGTATTACTTACGAGTTTAAGTATCAAGATTCCATAATAGAATTGTTTCGACTGCACATAAGCATTAAGATTTTATAACTAAGACCTATTCTGGAATAGCCGGAACGAAATTTTTCGTATGGTGCACAATAGTTTCAAATACGATTGCGCATTTATCATCCATTTACGATCATATTTTGCAAACTCTTTTCCATAAAGAAAAGTGTCCCTGTATAAGAATTTTACACAGAAAAGCATTTAGTGTGATATAGGGTACATTGTAAAGGAATCCATTATGTTTGCATGACATTGAAGACTTTATTTGACATAGTTCGAATGATCCCATTTGGATCAAATATGCAACGTTTTATTCAGTAATTTGTTTTCATTTTACCAATGAAGTCACTTCAATGATTCAATAGCTGGACGTATGCATAATCTCTTTGTAAGTAGATATATGTACAATTGATGATATACCAACACAATCAATTCAGTCAGAAAGGAATCTGAAGATGGGTTTATTACGGAGTTCGAAATGCGTCCTTGGTAGTGATTTATGCATTGACTGTTACTCCAAAACAAATTCATATAAACGTTTCCAGTTTGAACTTGATCTCACAGCTAACTTTATATATAATCTTCTGTATACTATTAAGAAATTATCAATAACGTGATTTCTGTGGGTATAAAAACACTCTGTTAATTATGGCTCTGTCGTAGAAAAAGAGACTGTCACAGGCTTCCTTTGAGGTGAAGTTTTCAATAGCAACATAGTTCGCCTTAGACCGCAATATATGATAATCTCTTGATGGCAGGTGCGGACTATAAGACGAATGCATGAGAAAGTCGCACACAAGTTTCCGGAACTTCTGACAAGTCACTATCGAACTGTGTTGCCTGATGTTGTCATAATGTGGGTAGGCGGGTGTTTCCTAGGATGCTTTGTACCGCTTACTCCTAAAACGCAAGTCTCTCTACCCGATCCTGTAATTAAGCAGGTAAAGGATGATGCTTGCGTACAATAAATAGTTGTGCGGCCAGAGAGATCTGGTTAATAGACTATGAGTGGAGCATGGCGTGCTTTGCTGTGTTGATATTCTCTCCTCTCCTTTGACATTGAAAATCTATGCCGTAGATAATGCGATATATGATAAAGCAAAACTGGAGTAGCTTGTCTGCGAAACCCAGACCAGAGGGTTCTTCTCTTCTGGTAGCACGGGTGACCACGGGCCCAAGGAACATTGTTCCTTCCTGGTCAATGGTGTTGGACCCCTTGTGGGAGCATCATGCTGGTTGTGGTTGCCCGAACAAGTGTTTTCAGTGCTTTTGCGTTGATGAAGGAAGGCATTAGCTTAGAAAACACTGTTCATGTCTATCCGAAGTCTTCCTAGATTATCTCAACTTCTACCCTGTATGTAGCTCACTTCTTACCAAGTGACTACAACGGTACTTTGGCTGAGAGAGGGAGCGGGCCCTGAGGAAGTTTTCCAAGGGACCTACTTCTAACCTCTGGTAGTTCGACTAATTCTTTCGGGATTAGTTTGGGTACCCCCAAAGAGGCGAATAATAGAAAGAATAATAGAAAACAGCACCTGTGTGATGGCAGACCATGGGTGAGGCTAACAAAGCGAGACTCATGTAAAACCTACACATTTGATTTGATTGATGTTGTCCTAATGGATTGCATTTCCTCTCCTATTGACTTAAACTAGCCGCTTGTGAGCAATTGCTTCTTTTAGACGGTCCAATTGTTGACAGTACAGAGTCGAATTAAGAATTTGGCCGCAGGAGGGCAGTTCATGTCAATCCCCCTAAACAAACAGCATAATCTTCCTCAACGTCAATCCGGGCTTGGTCGCTGCTTGCGCCGGTTTACCGCGATTCGATCGCAACCGTTTTAATTTGAGGTAGTCTTAAGTAACGTACTTTTCCTTAACAGTCATCATCCGCTTCAGAAATGGGTCGCTTGTGTAGCGATTCTGCAGTGACGTGCAGATGGAAATTCAATTAAAGAGGTTTTTTTTGCATTAACTCATGTGTGGCATCCATAACATCGAGCTTCTGTTTGTAGCCAGTCTTATTCAATAAGTTACAAACGGTTCTTGTGCAACATTTTTTGCCATTGGAATAATGCTTACACGACAGAGTCCATGGGAGCTTTACGTGAGTCTCGCTGTGAAGGCCTTTCCTATGGTGTGATAGTCACACTGGGCATAATGCGATTGCTAGCACCCCTCTGTGATAGCCAAGTTAACTTAGATTATCTGGGAATATGAACCGAAAATTTTGGGAGCAAGCTATCGCAACTGTTAGCTTTTTCTCTCTGCCAGATAATACCGTATTGATTATGCTAGTATGGAACATAATCCCCATTGACGGGGGTGAGGCCTGTCTTGTCACCTTTGCTATTCTATGGGTCTGCAGAGTTCCGTGACAATGCAACATTGCACATTCGAGCACAAAGACTCTACCAGTGACTTCGGTTTCAACCAACAACACGTGTGATGCTCACACTGGGGGTCTAACACCAAATGATCAGATGGAAACTCTGTTTCCAAAACGGAAACTCTGTCACATGACTTGACTTGACTTGAAGATTTCCATTACATTATGAATATTTTTGGCAATTGGCTTCCAGAGGGAGATGTATTTGTCACATCACAATTGTCGAAACGGAATTAACGAAAATAAAATTGCATATGATTGACTGTTACAGCGACAGGACTATAAATATTATTCACAGTTTCCTTCGTCTGACTTCCGTGTTCGCCTTTGTAGAAGAAAAATCGTCAAATATGGAGTATTTTTTCTTTGCTGTGATCCCACCTTTGAAGTGCTTTGTAGCACGAACTCTTATTTTCCTAACGCCATTTAGCGTATTGAAAAAAAAACTAATAGATTTCTCTTTACTGTATTGTACTCTATTTTCGGGACACATTGCAGTTTAATATGGCTTTGGTACCTTTTTGAAGTGTAGGTTTTTTTTTTATTTTGAAAGTTTTTACGCACTTTGCTGATGTTTGCGCATAAAGACTAAATAGTCATATATCTTTGAAGCCAGTGCGTTTGTTTGGAATATGGGTAGGGATAAAACTTTTGTACAACTTTGCAAATTCCAAGGCGATAGCATTTTTTGTAAGCAATTTCTATTTGGCTTTTAGTAAAATTGATTGCTTACAAAGGTGTCTCTGTTGACAATTCCTGTGCACAAAAGAGAGTTGTCGATAACGCGTTTTATATGGGTTGTCATATGCGTAGACAACTTGCATGTAGAAAACAATTTGTGCATCATCATACAGTATGAGGGAACTTGTAGAAAATGCTTTCGTAGGTATTTCATTTAATGGAAGGGACCATTTTATGCTCCTCCCTACAATTTTTTCTTTTTTCAGGCATTCGCCTTTCTTTCTAATAGACATAATTTTCGTAGAAAACAAATTTCCTTGAAAAGTCTATTATCGCAGGCACACTTAAATTTTCTTTGATGAAAATGTCTTTAAGCGAAATCCATGTTTTTTAAATTTACACTTTTTGTCTATCCCTTTCTTGTGCGGGAGGCTTTTTTAGCCAATTTCAATGCGAACACATTGTAGGCAATTTTCGTATACAAAGGAATTTTCTTAAGATTATTTATTCTACAAAATTCTTTGAGGCACTTTTCAAATAGACACTTTTCAAATAGAATATGCCTGCCATACAATGAACTCATAGCTTAGGGCTTATTAATTGTTAAAATTGTTTGCTTCAAGAGGATATAAAAGAATTTGTATTTCTTGGCCGCATGAAAGCGGAAGGACCAAATTATCTTTGTCCACAAAATCAACTAATTTTAATGAATATTACGTTGTTAGTAATCATGCATAGATTTTAAACATGAAATCCCCTTTCAAGATATCCTTGTGATTGATAATATTTTTTTAGGTTTATTTTTGTTTCATTTTCTTTCTTTTTTTTTTGTTAAATTGTGGGCTTAAGAATGTTTCTTTGTGACAAATTTTCTTGTTGATCGTATGTGGAGGAACGAACAATGGTGGTGGGCGGTTTTGTTTGGTTGTTTTTTTTTTTATTCTGTTTGGTTAATGGTTGGTGGTCGTCTGATCTGCTTGCTTGATTGGATGCATGCTAGACGATGGGGCGGCAGGGTAGGGGTTGTAGTAGTAGTAGTAGTAGTAGTAAAAGTAGGGGGATGGTTATATGTGGTTGTCGCACAATGTGTATGGTATTTAAGTATAGTACATAATTACACATTTCATCACATAATCCTATGATTATTAAGTAACAACCAAGACGACGTTTACGACGATCAAGATGACGACCATTAACACTCTATATCTACATATATACATATTTGTTTGCATATATTTGCACATGCATATATATATATATATATATATATAT
>JAHXMU010000279.1:604335-619039 GCA_019455685.1 Philornis downsi | reverse complement strand
ATATATATATATATATATATATATATCATATATATATATATATATATATATATATATATATATACATATTATATATTATATATACAATAGTTATCAAGTATTAGCAATCTAATTTCCATCATGACAGGAAGACGGCTATAAATATATGTGCAGACAGCTACACGCACACGCACAGTGGTTCGAAAACGGTTTTACACGTTTAATAGATTTCATATAAGATGTTTATTATCACCGTGAAAGCAAGTTGTATTTGTATTTGTCTGGCATCGCCAACGAAACTAAATTAAACTTGAATATAGCTTCAATGTGGTTTAGTTTCTGGCATCCCAATCAAAACTATGCTAAATTTTCGTTCCGATTTCCTCATCTCAAATGAAACTACACATAATTGTTGAGTCACAACACACCATAAACGAACTTATTATAGAAACAGGATTTATTCTGTTTCAGTTTATGAAAATGTTTGTTTGAATTTCATTTGAAAATTTTGAAATTTTTGAATTAAAAAAAAAAAAATTGTAAATATTGGGAAAATTTCTGGGTGCCTGGTATCTAAAACTTCAGGAAAATCTGTGTGAAGCGTTCTTACATTTTGTAATATTTCAGCAATCATTTTTTGACAGAATTGAAAAAAAAATATCAGCTTTCAATTCTATTTAAAGTTAAGAAACGATACCATATAGAACATTAGTTTTGTTTGGGGTCGTCAAATCAAAATACCCGTTTCTTTATATTTTGATAACTAAACTGTATCAATGTAAATTTCTTATTACGTATCAGGTAAGAGTCGACGTGAAGCGTGAAGTGAAATTTAATTCGGATATGAATCAAAATCAAACTTCTAATTTACACGAAATTGAACTTTCATGAATTTCCCTGATATTGATAGTTAACGAAAATAATTTTTTCTTGCTTCACTTTCGCTTTCATTCATCGCAGGAGTAAAAAATTTAGACGATTTAATTTTTTTTACCTTTTCTCTTAATTAGATAGTTTTGGATTCCAAATACTCTACAGCAAATTATCTTAAAGTCAAATGACTGCTATTAAAATTTACCTTCCGAAATTATTCATTCTTTCACGAAATCTTTGTTATATAATTTGCTATTCTTCAATTCTAAGACAATTTTAATGATTTAAAATCAAACATAAATTTCGTGTCTATGGCGAATGACTTTGCTGATGAAAAATTCGCCTCAAGAGAAGTTTGTGAAAATTGTCTGACACATTTTTTTTCCACCGTAGATGAGGGATACTATGACAGAAACTTAATGGAATTACCCCCTGAAGGCAATAGGTTATTGAATAAAACGGTGCATATTCGACCTAAATCGTGTAATAATGACTAAGCTGAATAACGTCTTCAATGTCGAGCAAAAAAATTGATTTCTTTTTACAACGCCTTGTACAAATTCTCTTTTTGCATACGTGCTTTTCTCAATATTTAATGAAAATTCTCAGTTTTTTTACGATTTTAATGTATACATACATGATAATTGTTCTTTTACACGAGAGACAGAGCAATTCCAATTGTAATTTATTATCCATCTTAAGATATTTGATGTGAAAATGATTTATTTGGTAATTACTTGAACAATTTGGAAAAAAATGGCCGGGGGAGAGATGAAACTCGGCATCTCTATCAATCTTATTTCGTTATTGGTAAGATAATTCATGCGTGGTCTTATCATAGTCGCTTCTACAAATAATTTTACAATTAAATGTTTAGATATTCACATGTTTAGTCTCAGTTCGGTTTTTACGTTAGAACTTTGCTTTTTTGTTTAGTCGAGCTTAAGACCGTGTTAGCTTCCTTTAGCCCTGATACGTCTCTTTGTAAGAAGAGAAATTGGGGTCGTCGTGCTAGAGCAAATTTGTCAGTAGAGAAACACCCCAGGGTGGTGTTTTATCCCCCCTACTATAAAACTTCGCTGTGAATAGTATTCTGTTTTCTTTGGAGGAGAATGATGTCAAGGTTGTCGCATACGCAGACGATGTGGCAGTTATCGGAAGTTTTTGGTAACATTCAGAGACATCCTTCAAAGAGACCTTCTCACCATAATGACGTGGTCGGGGGAAAATGGTCTCGGAGTAAATCCAAACAAGACCGAAGTGATTCTGTTCACCAGGAGTTACAAGATTCCATCTGTGTATCCTATCTCCTTGGGAGATACTGAAATTTCTTTCATGGACTGCGCAAAATACTTTGGTTTATTATTAGATAAGAAACTGAATTTCAAACTCAACATTCTGAACAGGCTGAAGAAGGACACAGTGGCGTTGTATGCCTGCAAGAGGGCAATAGGGAAACAATAGAGATTAAGGCCTGGCAGTGTTCACTGGTTGCATATTGCAGTAGTAAGATCGATAATGTAGTATGGAGTTATCGCCTTGTGGTAGGCCTTTCAGAAGTCCACATACTGTAGGATACAAGACAAGGTCCAGAGGATGGCTAGTCTGTGCATCATTGGTGCGTTCCGCACCACCCCACCTGATGTACTTAGAGAGCTGTCACAATGGTCAAACAGATGTTATGGTCACAGTGTGATCCTTAACATGGTGCCTGACATAACAGGCACTATTGACTACACTCTGACTGAACCACTGTTCGACAAGAAGTACCATATTCTTATACCAGATGGAGATACCTGGAAATGTAGAACTTCTGGTATAAGACTGTATGTCGACTTCTACGTAGACGGCTTAAAGTTAAAGCTCCAGGTCTGCTCCAAAGACCTAAGGCTAGGTATGGCAAGAAGACTACCTAATCACTGTAGTGTTTATCAGGCCGAAATTTTGGCCATTTAGGAAGTGGCAGAATGGTCGAGGTATAACGTCCTCACCACGGCGGGGATTAACATATTCTCTGATAGTCAAGCAGCCATTAAATCTCTGGATTCTGTTTTCCTGAACTCAATATCAGCCCTGAAATGCCGTAGATCTCTTAACGAGATGGCTCAGTACTCCAACATTCACCTTATGTGGGTGCCGGACGACAGGGACACACCGAGGAACTGCAAAGCAACTGAACTGGCGAGAATAGGAACAACCTTACAGACTCCAGCCGAGTTGGAGTCCGTGGATATGCTTCCAGCCACTTGCAAGCTCCTATTGCGAGATAGAGTATGTATGTATTTAGCAAAAAATGGTAGGTGGGCTTCTGTCCCAGGCTGTAAGACGGATGTGACCTCGCCTAGATTTAAAGCGTTCACACAAACTGCCGTCGCTATCAAGACCCGATGTCTCATGACTTGTATCCATCATGGCGGGACACTGTCTGATTGGAAAACATGCAGTGAGATTGAAGGTTGCGACTATTGACTTCTGTAGGGGTTGTAGGGATGAAGAGGAGGAGGAGGAGTTCATAGAACATCTTCTCTACAATTGCCCCGCCCGGGCGAACAGGCGGGGATTAAGACTGGGTTTTTATTTATTTATGGACCTAGGAGATCTGAATGATATAGATATTGTCCGACTTAAGAGCTTCCTGAGGCGCTCAGGATGGCTCAACGGGGGAAACTAGAGACATCCTTATCTCTAGCTTCCGTGGTATCACAATGGACTACATGGTCTAAAAGAGTCTGTCTATTCAGATTGCCCCACTGACCTAACCTAACTCAGCATTTAGGAAGCGCCAGAAAAGGGCAAGATTTTAAGAAGTTTCATAAGAACTTATGACGGTTATTAAGTGCTAAACGTTCAGCTTGTCAGATAACTAAATAGCTTTTAATTATTATAAAATAAAAATACTTTTTACTTTTCATTCAGCACTACATTTTTTCATTAATTTATTTTACTAAGTTGTCGAGAATATTGTAGTCAATGAATCTTTCAATTGAGGTTACTGAAATTTCTCCAATTTCTAATTTGACATTATCCAGTCCCTCAATAGCACTCTGCTATGATTTTTCTGGAATGTTGGCTATATTGAGAATGATAAAAGTGCTGCCAAATTTCCAATCTTTGTAGGACAAACTTCCGATATGATTTTTTAAAGTAAAATCTGTTTCATGTTATGATTCTAAGGTAAAAACTTCTTACGGCTCCAAAAAGAAAAAAAAAAAACAAAAATGTGATAAGTACGTTCAAAATTGAATTGAGATTCGTGATTTTGTGTCTAACGAATCTGCTGCTTAATAACGATTCAGTTTTGAAAAGCTTTAATTAAACCTGTGAATTACACGACACATCGCAGTGTTCATCAGACGCATCGAGTTGGCACCGCTGAAAGAAAAATTTGATCGTTGTGTAGGAGCTTCAACCTAGGATCATACGTACATGTCTACAGGGTGGCGCATAATTAACGCTAAGATTTGATCATTGAATACATTTTTGGTTTAAGTTTTTTTTCGTCTCTCTGTACAGAATTAACTAAATAATACTTGGGAAATTTATGATAGACAGGCTCAGCACAGAACATAGAACCAAAGTTGTTAAATTTTACTTTGAAAGTCAACATTCGATTATTCTGATCATATCGAAATTTCTTTCACGTTCGAAATGCTGCTAGCACTCCAACAATTTACCTCTTGGTTCAGCGTTTTGGGCAACAAGGGGCTGTCTGTGATCTTCCGCGTGCTTGAAGACCTCGTGCAGTCCGAAATGAAGTGACCATTCCTCGAGTGCAAGCAAGTATTGAGGAAAACCCCGAAACTTGTAACAGACGACGTTCTCAGCAGTTAGATATGTCTAGACGTTGTTTGCAAAGAATTTTACATATTTTACATCTTTCCCCATATAAGATGCAATTGGTTCACGAGTTAAAACCAAATGATGCACAAAAACGCATTTAATATATTCGCCGTTAACGTTACTTATGCGTCACCCTATATAATAATAGTGGTGTTTTATTTTAAGAAACCACTGCTCGTTTGCTAGCAAATAAAACAGCAATCAGTTGTAATTAAATGTTTTAAAATACGACAGAAATATTCAAAATGTATTCCAATGTGTGGCTACGATAGCAGATATTTCTGTAAGTAAACGAGCAATTATTTTCAAATAATTTGTTCGACACATTACTTTCGGTAAACTAATGTGCCATTCAGTACATTTTCGCCACGTATCACACATCCCGAATGAGGGACTACAAATAGGCTCTATCAAAACTCAGCAACCGATTTTCAGAAATGCTATTTTTCCCTGTAGCTCCAAAATGGTAGACAGCAGCGACCTGACTTATTGTCCATAGTTTTGATTTACAAAGAGGTCAGCTTTCGAACTTTTACCAATTGAAAATTCTGTAATTTTGTCAATTTTGTTTTGTTCTTTTTTCTTTTTTTTTTTAATTTCGGTGTATATTTCAAATTTTAGATGCAGCCACCTTCAGCATGGACAATAGCATGGAGTAGGTCCGAAGAGGCTTCATTCGCTGCATGTTTGCATTTGACCCATTCTCGGCGAAGAACAATCTTCGTTACGTTGCCCGTCTCACATTTTTTAGTGGATACTTTGGCAGAATGGAACATATGGATGAAACCACTGGATTTAAGTTCGAGTAATACGGTGTCCATTGTTGTGAAGAAATGAAGCTGGGAACTTTTTCTTGTTAAAAACTTTTGGTGTCATGGGCTTTGTGGGAAGCACCAATGTCTTCCTGAAACAGCCAATGTTTTTTATAGTATTGTTTACGTGTCCAAGATAACAAAGCATCGTTTAAAATATTTTCACGGTTTATCAAAACATCACGAAATGGCTAAATATACAAACATTGGTTTAATCATTCGATTGTCGAAGTGAAAGACTATTGCTTCCTGGGACAACCATAATGTATGAGTGAATGCAGAGTCCTGAGTCCTCAGGAATGAAATTACCTAAAAATTGATCGTTTTAACTTTTTTTTTTTACATTTTACAAACAATTATATAAAAATTAGATAATTTTTGGTGCAAAAATCAAAGATTTGTTTATCAGTTTCTCTTCTGACATAAATCAAAAATTTAACTAATCAAATGTTGTAATGACACGCACGAGGTCGGTCTTAAAACTAGCCGACATGACATATAGAAGGCGTCAGTAGTTTGTAAACAAATTTGTTGGTGAAAGTTTGTTTTCCTTCATTTTTTCATTCATTTTCCTTATTGAATCTTTCTTGTGAAATTTACAATAAGTATTCAAATCTTAATCCTATCTTAAACTAAAATATCCTGCCATTGCCGGATCTTATTTTTGGTGAGCCGAATTTTGTATCATCGGATCAAGTCTAGCATGTCATTTCTTCTCAGCCGTATGTGACCGGAAATATGTTTAAGGTTTTGAGTGGGTGGGTTTGAGTGGGAAAACAACTTCGATATGTATGACCTGCTTAATTTTCTTATTTCCTCGGAAATATAAAAAATGTTTAAATCTCTATGTATGTTATCATTCCTAATATACCATGGGGCACCACAAATTTGGCGCAGTATTCTTGATTGGTGAAAAGTGGCAACCTTATTGAACATAGTATTTTTATTTGAGCCATTCAAAGAATTTGAAAACATGTAAAAAATTGGTCATCGATATGTAATTCACTATTACCATTTGAAAGGTCTCAGTTCAACCTATATTAGCGTCGAGTTCGATTCCATTCTCGGGGAGTTTGCTGCTTTATTAACCACTGCAAAATATTGGTTACCAGACTTTAAACGAGGCCGAACACTGGTCGACTAATTGCGGTGGGTGTTCACGCCGAACAGGGTTAGGAAAATCCGCAAAATAGTCTTAGATGATCAAAATAGTCGACTGAAGGTGTGTGAGCTACGTAAAATGATAGGTATTTCAAAAAGTATTATATGTCGTACGTTGATGGGAGATTTCTAGATGAGAATGCTGTGGGCAAAATGGGTGCCGCGCTTGCTTTCAATAGAGCGAAAACAGTGTCGTAAAAATATTTCATCACAGTGTTTTTCGATGTTTTACTGCAATAAAACCGATTTTTTGCATCGATTTATAACCATGGATGAGATATGTGTCTGCCACTTCACACCTCAGACAAAGGAACAGTCAAAGCAGTGACTGCAGACTGGAATGTGATAATCGTGTCCAAAGAACGCGAAGACGGTTCCATCTGCAGCCAAGGTATGACGTCTATTTTTTTGGAATGCGCATTTGATTATTTTTATTGATTTTTTTCGGAAAGAAAACCCATCAATGGCAAATATTATGCTAATTTATTACAGCACTTAGGTGATGAAATTATGGAAAAAAGGCAGCATTTGGCGAAAAGGAAAGTATTGTCTCATGAAGACAATCCTCCAGTTCACACATCCACTATTACGACGGCCAAAATTAATGTATTAAAGTTCGAATTGCTTCCCTCGGACTATTTTCTATTTTCAATCAATGACTCGGTGCTGTTAAAAGATTTGTCAACAATAAAGAGGCGGTTGATGGCTATTTTAAGGAGTTTGACAGTTCTCACTATAAACAGGGTATAGAAGCAATTAAATATTGCTGGAAAAAGTGTACCGAGCTTAAAGTGTGTCGTGTTGAAAAATAAAGAAAAATGTTCCCAATTTTTTGTGTATTTCTTTGTTAGGTCGGCCCACATATCACACATCATTTTTGAACCACTGTGCCATGCTAGGCCACCATAACATATGAGTCAATACGACAGACGATACTTTTGTTTGCGTTTTATTTATTCTTACAGAGCAGGAGATCTATTCTTCACTTACCTTTGTATAAACACCAGCGCTGCTTAATTCATTCTCGATAACCATCACGACAATCCCAAACATGCCCATGACTAGAGCGTAATCACTGATACGTTTTCGCTTTTCAAATAAAGCTTTACGTTTCCCAAGTCGATAGCCAACATTGGGTTTGTGTTTAGCGGAGTTTGTTGAGGGCTTCCGGGATGTATTACCGCCAGTTAAAGCACGTTCCTCCATATACCTAAAATATTAGGATGAAATGGTTTCCACAAGTCCACACACACACAGACAAGCGAGCATAGAGCGGCAGCGAGAGAGAACGTTGTATATCGTTTATATATATGTATAGGATACAGAGGAGAAAGGAAGAAAAAGAAAAGAAAACCATATCATGTAATAAAATATTAATTGGTTTATTATTGCCTACATCCGCTTAAATCGTCACAGGGTAGTTTGTGTGGGGGTGTTTGGTTCCCGTTGTTACCTTTTCGCTTTATCGTTTGTGAGCACTTTTCGCTGGCATTATTATAAAAGTTATTACAACATTTGTTTGAATCCTAACGTTTGCCCCACATGACGGAGCCAGCACCATGAAATGTGCCATTTCATTTTAAAGTTGCTATCGGAGATATCATCATTGTCATTATAAATTCTACCTACGAAAGCTTTTTGAAATATGTCGCTTTCTCTTTATGTTCGTTCATTCATTTTCGGTTCGACGTTTTACGTATTTCATTCATTATTCGACATTTTTATTTTCTTTCATTTATTGGGGTTATTTGCTTGTAATCTCTAATGGGATTTACGTCATAGAATTTACAACGTTGTCGGTGGGCTTTAAGTGCTATGAAGAAAATACTACCAACATCTACATAAAACTCACACATGTTACAGGGTGTATAATTTATGGGATAAATTGAAAGTTTGACTAAACAAGGATGTAAAAATGAAAGTGCCGGATAACTATCAGACCAATAAAAACTATTAGCAAAGTGTTGCGGTTAATATCGCTCATGGCGTAGGTTTGCACAAGCTATTATTTTTGTATACCACGTGTTTAACCACTCACATGCACCTACAGCACGCACACATACACCTACATACGCACACATACCCATGCCAAAAAAGAAAGGCATGTGTGGAAATACCTCTAATTTAGAGCTTTATTATTAAGGTAACACATTGCAATTGAGAGAATTTTCAATTAACTCGTAACATAGAGTTAAAAATTGCACACATTAATTTTTTTCAGGAAACAAATTTGATGTAGTCAATTTTTTGGTTCTCTTGCTGAAGGTACAGAACCATCATTTGTCAGTTGTCGAACGTTTGTTTTAGCCAAGTTGCCACATGCTTTATTAGAGATTTCAATCAGTCTAAAGTGTTTGAATAATAAAGATCTTTTTGAAGTTACATTTCGATGTCTTACCAACATTCGATAATCAAGGAAATGGTGAGAAATTTTGATATTTTTAAAAGCTTCTTCAGTTTGCTAACACATAGCAAATCCTTTTGCATTATGTTTTAGCAAATGGCAATAAATTTGTTTTATTTGCTTTGGAATAGTGCAATATATTGAAAGCATATGTCAATATTATTGCTCTAAAAGGAAAAAAAGTTAAAAAAAATGTTCTCCGGTCACGCAAGGATAAGTGAAAAATGGCGCAAAATGTGGATATTTTCAAATGTTCACTCCAAACTCATCCTTTTATGTCACTTCTTAATGCCTTCATTCATACCAAATTGTAAATGTCATGGTTTTTTTGTTAATTTTTGCGAAACTAGAAATATAGCAAAAAGAAATCCATTGTTTTTCCAATAGATGGTTATAGTAATTTATATCACGCATTATATAAGTGCAATCTGTTTACGCTAGGTGGCGTTACATAAGAAATTGTGCTCAAAAAAATATTCAGACAATTTTGTGGTTGCTTAACTCAGTATTGCTTAAGCTTAGGTCAAAAATGGTCATCAGGACATAAGAAAAAATACGTCAGTTTTCACAGTTTTTTGCGATAATCGCCAAACGCAATTCAGACTGCTGAAAATACCATTTGCGTGTATGGTTCTGATACTGTCAATTACGCGCAATATTTGTTTCGTAATTCTAATATTAAAGAAGTGCAACACTCTGGCAGCCAAAGTGTTGAAAATGTCGATAAAATAATAAAAGTTCGGCCATCACATAAGCACCGTTTCGATTTTCTAGAAACTGAAGCTGGGTACAACAAGAAGATCGATGCATAGAAGCCATACGAGCTAACGCAAAAAACACAAAAAACGTAATGGATCAGATTTCCATCTCACGACAACGTTAAGCGATAACCGTTGTAGTCGAATCGCGGGGAGACCGCGCAAATTATGGCAAAGCCTGAATTGACAATTAGGAAAGTTTTACATTATTTTCAGTGGAATTCATGTTTAGTGCTCTTCCATAGCCAAAATTTTATCTCAAACCTGTACCGCCCAGGAGCGGCCAATAGGAGAAGAATTATGCTCTATCAGGACAATGTTATGTGACACACATTGAAGGGGACTCGCCAGAAGTTCCGAGAGCTTAGTTGAGTAGTTCTTATGCATCCAGGCTATATTATGAAATTGAAACTAAGAGATTACTAACTGTAACCGTCTGCGGCTAATTATATTCCTGGTGAATAATTCGTCTCAAAAAATAGCGTGTGGAAATCGACAATCATAGTATTTTTTGTCATTTGGGAAGAGGGATGCTATGGAAGAGACATAATGTAATTACATTCCAAATAACAATAAGTTATAAAACGAACCGGTGTATATTTGACGTAAGTCCGATAATTTTAACTCTGTTGAATAAAGCCTTCAATATCATGCAAAAATACTGAATTTCTTTTTACCACACCTAAATAAGGCGTAATAAAAGACGGCACAAAAAAGCACTGAAAACGAACGCTAAGTGCCATATATGTCGTCCTTTTGACGATTATTAACAGCTGAAAGCTTTTTGCGGTGAAATTTTGTATAACTCTGCAAATATCTCGAAATCCCTTCGCATTAAAATTTACTAAATGCCAACAAATTTCTTTAATTTTATTTGAAATTGTAAAACATATTGTAAGTCAATATTATTTATTACTTTAGAAGGAAATAGTCATAAAAAATGGCCCTGGGTTATGCAAGGATAAGTAGGAGATGATCGAAAATTGTCTATTGTTTCGAGCTCCCCACTTATGTCTCTTTAAGTTGACTTCATTCATACTAAATTCAAAACTTCTTTTGTTTAATTTTTTCGAAATACTTTTATATCCACAACCATAGTATGAGCGGCTTATTAATAAAGTAAGTATAATCGCAATCATCGTCAAGATTTATGACTATCCAAACGTCTTCATCAGCTTGTGGTCTGTTTAAATCACAAGAGAGACAAGAGTGTTTGAGCTAACGTTCTCAAATTTGACAAAGACATATGACGGGTTATCCATTTTTCGGTCCCAAAGGTAAAGTTAAATAAAACGCACATAAACTGTGATTTCGATGAAACTTTTGTTTCATTATAATGATATGATCTTGCCATTATGAATTGATTGCAACAGAGGATCCTTTTGAAGTAGATTTCGACCACATTTTTTGCACATTTCGAGCGGTATATCGGCGATAACTTGACGCCAAAACACGGTCTTTGATGTAGCCCCACAAAAAATAGTCCACCAGCATCAAATCGCATGATGTTGGTGGCCAATTGATGCCGCTAAAACGTAAAATTACGGCAACTTCTCAAGCAAAAAAGCCAAAATCGGTCGTGCTGTGTAGCTCTTGGTACCGTCTTTTTGAAACCACATATCGTTCAGTTTATAATCTACAATTGCGGGCCAAAAAAAGTCAGTTATCACACGGCCATAGCACTCTGACCCCAATGATGACTCCAGACCATAATGTGCACCAAACGGTCACTTTTTCCGGATGCAATGTTTTTTTAACGTCTACTTTCGGAAATGTTAGACGTGATTTTTGCAAATAGAAACCCATCCGGGGCGATCTTTGTCATCACTTTCGACTCTTTTTGAACTATTTAAACATTTCTTTTCTATAAAGTTTATTCACTGAAGACTTTCAGCATCATTCTAAGTATTTTCACGGCAGAAATTCAATTTCGTTACAAAATTGTATGCAACTTCTTTACTCGAACAAATGCTACATTGTATTGCTCAGCAAATTCATACATTATAGAAAACGCCGAAATCACTTATTGTATTGTACAAGTTCAAGCGAGGCTTAAATACTAATGACTAATGACATTTATGATGTAAAATGTGGCATACATGGTGCTACTAACACAAAAACAATATTTCTGCGATTCAATATATTCTCCCAGTTATATATTCTCTCTCGCATCCAGTTGTAAAGTTGTAAACTGTCTTTTGCGATGAAGCTCATTTCTCACTCGTCAACAAGGTAAATTATCGCATATGGGGCTCGAAGAACCCAGAAATGATTGTGTAAAAGCCATGGAATCCGGAAAAAGTGACTGTTTGGTGCACATTATGACCTGGATGTGTCATTGAAGCGTATGTTTTCGAAAATGACCTCAAAAGGATCTGAAGCTTCAACCAATCCCGAGGTGGTCAGTTAAATAACATTATATTTGTACATAATGGCAAGGTCCAAGCATTATAATGAAACAAAAGTTTTATTGAAATCATAGCTTTATGTGAGTTTTGTTCAACTTTAGTTGAAAACGAAAAATGGATATCTCAATATTTTATTTGAAATATTTCAATTCAAAATAGAGACAAAATTTTTTTGGTTTCTGTGAGAATTTCTTAGAGCCTGGTATCGTAAATTATGAAAATACATTAATTATTTGAATGTTTTTTTACGAAAATGAAAGGAAACTTCTTTATATTTCTGCATAAAATTGTATATTCGCTTCAAGTTCTCGAATCGAAATATTTGTTTCATTATGTACCGATAGAGGGATCGAATAAATTTATGTTCCCAAGTTTCGTTTTAGGTAAGAAATGAATCAATGTATGAAGTGAGTTGTGGTAGCAAACGCAAATTAGAGACAAATTTGTAATGTATTTTAAATAAATTTACAATGTCAAAATCGAAATAAAATTAAATAAACTTTCGTTAAGGTCCTTGAGGCCAGGCATTATAAGCTATAGTGCTGGGGAAACAAACGCCTTATTAAGGAAGTAGTTCAACTAAGGAATTGTCCCAAAAAGTTGTGAAACTAAATGCATATTCTTAATTGTCTGGGGTGTATTTGACCCAAACGTATTCGCCTTAACCATCGACATCCTAGGCATTAGCTACCGATAATTTGTAGCCACAAATAATGTTGTCGTAATGCTTTCAGGATGATCCTGCTTTTTCAATACCCTTGAAATTGTAATTCATTTTTAAGAAGGAAAATTATCTACAGCATAAACACAATTCCTTAATTCTGCTGTTGATTGGTTTAGAAAATTTGTAAATTCTTAGTCTTCTCCAAAATTCATTCTATCTCATCGTCTATTACAATGAGCAGTCCTTGACATAATAATTATCTGTGTTGGAGCTGTTTAAATTGTAAATTCGAGATAATATCCTATTATGTCATCCGACACATGCATGTGAAAGAAATACTCTATATGGAGGACAATAAATCCATATGCTAATCAGTCTAGCTGTCGTACAGCATTGCGCAGCGAAAGTTTGTAATGTTGCGGATTTGCAACATTTTCAGAAAATTATGCAGCTGAACGCAAAGTTCACAAATAACTTTTGTGCGGGGACAAAGTTGCATTGTTTGCAGTCTGCGGCAAAGCGTAAGCCATAAACTAAATAATATCAACTTCATGATCAGCCTTAATTTAGCAAAAGTTAAAGCTATTTTCAAAGCCACTACACGTCCACTGCATAAGTGGAAGTCTATTACAACTCGTACATCTAAAAGCGAACAACAATACAAGATGCGAAATGGATTTTAAGAAGCACTAAAACATCTCTAACGACGCTTTCCATAAAATATGATAAAGCCGAGAGTGCCAAGAGCGAAGCGAGTAACTGTGTGAACATGCAATGTAAGGTGGCATTGAAACTCCAGTGAATGGAAAAGTGATGGTGAAAAATTTATCAGGACTACTTCTGGTTTCATATATAAATAGTTGGCACTATTTCTGTTGCTACAGATGTAGATCCAGCATGAAGAGTGTGTACTGGCAGAAACAACAACATCCGCCATTAAATATTTTCAACACACTCCGGTACATGGACGGACATAATCTGACTTTGTGTGCAAAAAAAAAAAAAAAAATCTACTTCATAACGGTCGACTTTGCTTGCATCCGCCCATCCTTCCGACCATCCGTCCGCCCGTCCTTTTAGCAGCAGCACCCTTCCGTACGTGTGATGTTTGGCGTAAGAGCATCATGCATTCATGGTAAAATGTGTGTGGCTTTTCACATCCACACGTATCCTTTTTGGGGTTTTCACTGAAATGTGGTTGTTTTTCGGTATGTTGAATAGAAGGCGTAGCACGGTTTCACGATGTTTTATGTGTCGCACTAAATGGTGGCAAATATTCGAACTGGCACGAACTACCACACACGGGCCAACAAGCGTGCATGCATACCCCTACGAGGGAGTGGTCACAAAATGACTGGAACGTGTGTCAACAACATTTTTTTTTGTTGTGAATCGGTGCAAGAACAATTTGAGTATCTGAATCTATGTGACTGTCTCGATGTGTATTTGCTTGAACTGAACGTTTGAATATTTGAATTTTTAGATATTTGAACATTTAAATACTTGAATATTTAAATATTTGAATATTTAAATATTTGAGTATTTGAATATTGAAATATTTCAATATTTTTTTTTAAATATTGCACTATTTCAATATTTCAGTATTTCAATATTTCGATATTTCAATACTCCAATATTTTAACACCTTAATATTTCAATTTTTCAATATTTTGATATTTCAACACTTTAACATTTCAATATTTCAATATTTCAGTTATTCAATATTTCAATATTTATATATCCAATATTTCAATATTCCAATATTTCAATATTTCAATATTTCAATATTTCAATATTTCAATATT
>JAHXMU010000279.1:559424-595308 GCA_019455685.1 Philornis downsi | reverse complement strand
GTTTTCATCGAGCCAGGAATTGAGAGAGTGGATGCTGGTTTGCGGAGCTGTAAATGCAAAACGCAAAGAGAAAAAAAAAACACAAAATAATAAATGCATTAATATAAATTTCAGATTACTCCATATGATAATACTAAGATCATTTGTTCTCAAGCTACTATACTGGCGAGGGGTGGGGTGGGGGATGTGTACAGTACATAATGGTTAAGAGTTTCAAGTCCTACTAAGGCATTTGAAATCAATCGGGTGTAAGTAAAGTGAATTGATAAGAATATTTAGTGCTGGACACATTTAAACTAAATACTTTGCATTCGTGTGAGGAATTAGATGGATTTAATCTTATCATAGTGGATGCAAATTTCCATTGTTTGTTGAATTTGTCTGGATAATTAAGATAAGTATAATTATAAGAAGCCTTCATAATAAAATATACAATAACATGCCAAGAATTATATTCTAAAATCAATTGATAAGAAATATATTAGTTATTTATAACTAATTAGATAGTTAACTATACTGGCAAGGATAGTTTATATAGATCATAATATAAATTAGTGCAGAAGAGATTTCATTATATATACGTATTATGGAAATAAGGGGAATCAATATATTTATTTGTATTTCGGTTTAATATTTAAGTAAGCCGGAAGGATATTATGTTGATTTCAATGTCTTATATAGCAGACTTTACAAAATGGGCCCCGAAATATATCGCCAACTGAGTTATTCCTCAAAATGTATTTTTTGAGCTGTGTTTCATACATATTCAATTTTTACTCAAAAAAAAAAAAAAAAAAAGAAACATTCTCGCATTCTCAAACTAGTAAAAGTTGTAACAAAATCTTATAGGACTGAGAAAATTTTGCAATCTCAGCTTACTACTAAAATGTGATTCTTCAATCGTAGTTAAAATAGTAGTTAAAAATCAAATAAAACATTCAAATTTGCATCATGTAACAAAATTTTTTATTAGAATTGATAACTTGGTCTTTGCCATTTAATTTTTAAAGATAATTTCACGTAAATGTTGTTCGCGACTCCGTCTCAAAAAATCCATTCATAAGGTCCAATTTTTCGCCACTTTTTCTAACATTTCGGCCTGTATTCCACGAACAACGCATGTTATGTTATCCTGTAAGGCTTTAATAGTGTTCGGCTTGTCTGAATAGACGAACGACTTGATATAAGCCCACAAGAAATTATCAAGAGGCTTTAAATCGCAAGATCTTGGGGGCCAACTCACAGAGCCAAATCGCGAGATAAGGTATTCACCAAATTCATCCCTCAACATATCCATTGTTTCACGAGCAGTGTGGCATGTTGCACCGTCCTGATAAAACCACATGCCAACCAAGTTCAACTCAGCCAATTGGAGCAAAAACAAAAAAAAATCGCGTATCATGGCTCGATATCGTTCGCCGTTGATGGTAACGTTTCTTCCACGGTCGGCTTGGAAGAAAAATGGACCGATGATGCCACAAGCCTATAAACCACACCAGACTGTCCTTTTTTCTGGGATGCGTCGGTAACTCATATGTGGCATGTGGTTGTTCATCACTTCAGATGCGACAGTTCTGCTTGTTTACGTATTCATTCAGCAAGAAACGAGCCTCATCGCTGAACACAATTTTTCGATAAAACAGCGAATTTTCATTGAGCTTTTGTAAGGCCCATTCACCAAAAATTTGACGTTGTGGTAAATCATTCGGCTTCATGTCTCGCGTGAGTTGAATTTTGTAGGTTTTCAAACCCAAATCGATGCGTAAACTTTTCCTTGTGGTTGAGTAACACCTGTCCAATCGCTGAGAACAGCTACGAATTGACATTTCACGATCGTCATTATCACTGGTCGCTACGGCTGCAATATTTTCTTCGGTACGCACTATACACATGCGATTCGATGATTTTATGTTCAACAAAGCAAATTTGGTGGAAAATTTAAAGATAACAGCACGAATTGTTGATTTAGCAGGTCGATTATGACGACCATAAAATGGTCGTATCCGACGATGCTCATTTGTCACAGAGCACGAATTTTGGTACTAAACTTCAACGATTTGCAATCTTTGCTCGTTTATTAGGCTTTCCATGATGAAATGGCAGAGTACACTGTACACTTTTCACTTTGACAGATGACGTTTGGACGCCATTACCAACCAATGCTGCCAAACTGAAAAAGTTAAATCTTAAAAAATCACCCTGTACTATTTACTCGAAGAAATTTGTCGAGTAAAACCAAAAGATCTATATTCGTTGGTGAAATCGCTTGAATAGACTAATACATTTCTCCAATGAAAATGACCAAATGAAATATGAGTTAACTTATAAATATATAATAATAAATAAATTTCCATGCATCACATACGCGTAAATTGTATTCGGTAGAGCTTTTCACTTTCAGTCAGCTTATACACATTCTGTTTTTTAAATATCTGCACGAGAACCACAATTTAATAACAATTCCGAATGTCAGTTTGAGAAGATTTTACTAGACTTGTTGATATCTCGACGCATTGAAGTGAACGCTGCTCAAAGAAACACAGGCTGTTCGTTAGGCCAGTGCCCGAGCCCATGACCGTATCAACGATAATATTGAGTGAATTAACCATTGCTCCACGCTCGGTCACGAACTGACTTACTTATACCGGGTTATCGATTTTTCGATTTCAAAAGTAAAGTTAAATAAAACACACATAATGTCATGATTTCGATGAAACTTTTATTTCATTGTAATGCCTGGACTTTGAGAGATTGTGTACGAAATACAATTTCATTTAAATGACCGCCTCTGGATTGGTTGCAACAGTGGATTCTTTTGAGGTAGTTTTCAACCACATTTCCGCACATTTCGGGAGGTATTTCGGTATCGCTCTCCTAATCCGCAAGGGGAATGTTTGCCACAATTTGGTGATTTCAACTACCATGACTTTTGCCCGTGAAGGTATAATTTTTGACACCTTTCTTTTGTACGTTGTCCCTTAAAAGTAAAATCTTTCTTTGTCGCCTGCTTCGGTCATAAAGAGAATTTTAATCTTAATTTTGCTTATTTCAGATCCAGCTATTTATTGTAGGCGGCAGTATTATAGTAGCCCCCTTCCTTCTTGACTAATACGCAAAAATGAAGAATTTGCAACCATTACCATTAATTCGTTCATTCACGCAGCGCCAATATGCAGTACGAGTAATGTAGATCTTAATTTTAGTAATTTCAGCTTCAGTTATTTGTTCTTCTTTCCCTTTGCCAGCCTAAAAAATTAGGGAAAGAGCTCTACTTGCAAACAAGTGATATTATGAACTACGCATGTGACTAAGACCTCTCCTGATGCATACAAAACTGACCTGGACAGGGCGGGGGAAGCTCGAAACATAAGAACTGTTAAATATCGTATACTAAAGCTGGCATGAGTTCGACTGACGTAGATTCATATCCGGTAGTAGGCTTAGAAGACCTGTAGAAGAAACTTTCAACTAAAGCCATGCTCACGACATAAAAATATTCTGTTACATTTTAATGATTGCGGGGGCAGGGTAGAAATTTGGCTCATAACACAATCGAATAAGTATATTGTGGGAATCTTCGGCGTAGTAATGATACTTTATAGTATTTCCATACTAAATGAAACTGATATGATAGAATGGACTAATTACCACATTGATTTGATGAAATTTCGGCAAAAATTAAACTAAAAATTAAACAAATAAAACTATTAGTCACACTTTATACCGTCTAAAACAGCAAACTATGCTTAAAGTTGAGACAAAGATTTATAGGGCTTCAGGTTCTCAAAAATATAGTTCAAAATTAGAGACGCCAAATTTGTTGATTCTGACTTGAGCACTAGAATTAATGCTATTTCTACGACTATTCGAAATAAACATATCTAAGACCCAAAAATGTACATGTTTTTAGGGAGCCTTCAATTTCACTGCTCATAATTTCATTTTTTAATGCTTTTAAGAGGTTTTGCGTGCAATCCTTATTTTTTTTTTTTTTTTTTCATTTTGTAAATAATTCTTAGACAGGCTCATCGAACGGGACCTTGTTTTAGACTCCCTAAGATCTTATTCGCTTTAGTTTTCAGAACTAGTATTTCAAGCTAAAGATAATGGACTAATATTTCTTCTTAGGAGTTGTTAAAGAGCATTTTAGTTATAATTTGTTATCATTTACTTTCCATAAAATTTATAGAAATTTTTCATTACACCTTGCTTTGATCGGCTTTGGGTATAAATTTCTCATCAACTTAATGAAAATTTGTTTATTGGTTTGAGACCACAAAAATTAAACAATTTGCGCAAAATAGAAAAAAGCAGTACCCATCTATCGCTTTCTTTGACACTGTTTATTTTAAGATTTTCAAATTTTTCCACTGCTTTACTCTTCATTACTTAGATAACTTTATAGTTGTTTTGAAAAATTCTACTAGTTTGCACAAAATATACATTTAATAAAAAACGTATATGTCTTTACTTCCCAGAGGGAAAATCGAATTATTTTCATTATTATTCATAACAACAAATGTAATACAAAATTTGCAACTTTATTATGACAACATGTTTAAAAATGGTTTATTGAAAGTATTGCCCATCGCTAGCTACTATTTTTTCCATTTTTGTGGCCAAGCTCGAATTCCGTAACGGGAAAACTGTTTATCAT
Source organism: Philornis downsi (assembly GCA_019455685.1). NCBI lineage: Eukaryota > Metazoa > Arthropoda > Insecta > Diptera > Muscidae > Philornis > Philornis downsi. Next base: position 590,651 of record JAHXMU010000279.1, on the reverse strand, counting down.
TTGAAGCTATCCATGTATGTAGTCATTTCTTGATGTCGTCATATGAGTGGAACTACTGGTCAGCCAGATCGTGACACACGAACGACACAAGTAATAATTGAACGGCGTAATATCTGGAGAATATGGGAGAGTGGGAAATAATTCCCATTTCAGCGTTTCCAGGTAGCATGGCCACGTGAGGCCGAGCGTTGTCATACTGAAGAATCACTTTTTCATACCTCTCCGCGTATTGTGTATCGTGCAGAGCTCGGCTGAATCGAATTAATTGAATTCGGTACCTATTCCCAGAGATGGTTTCGCCTGTTTTCAACAGCTTGTAATAAATAACACCAACCTGGTTCAACCAAATACACAGCATAACTTTTGCAGCGTAAATATTCGGCCGAGGCGACGACGTGGAATCAAGACCGGGTAGATGCCATGACTTTCTTTTCTTTGGATTGCTGTAATGAATCAATTTTTGATCACCCATTACAATACGATGAAGAAAACGCTTCCTCTTTTGAACAACAGTGAACAACTGTTGTTCACCGGCGAAAAAACGACACTCAATGTCCCTTGGCTTGAACTCATAAGGAACCCAAGTTCCTTGTTTTTGAATCATTTCCAAAGCATGCAATCGCTTGAAAAAGGCTTGGCGGGTAACTCCTAAGCAAGCACTACCTGCGTTTGACATGGATCCCCATCAAGCAATGTCGTCAAATAAGTGTCTCCGAAGGTTTTTCGCCTTCCTTCACGCGAACGGTTGTCAACATCAAAATCATCTTTAAATCATCATTATAAATCATTTAAATAATCTTCAAAGCGACGGAACCAATCTTGACACGTTCTTTCACTTAAAGTAGCATGTCTGTGGACGTTTTGAAGCTCTCGACCAGTTTCAGTCGCCGTTCTCTTCGATTGAAAGAAGAAAATCAATACTTCCTGCGTATGACGAATATTTGACACAAAATCTTTTATATTCACACAATCAAAAGAAAAGAAAGAAGGAAATCACTAATGTGTCGAGGCGGTATGTTTACCATATGCCTAGGCTTGGCTCATGATGTTTAGTTTATGGCAGAATCGACTAGCGCTTACAGCTGGCGCCATCTATTGGCAAACAACGAGAACTTAGTTGGGCATCTAATATGAAAAGTGATAATTTAACAAATCTTGTATTTTCCATAAGAAAGTTGTGCTCATATTATATGTTAACAAAGGTGAGGGAAATATCACCAGTGTTTCATATTCTTATTATGCATTATACGCTCTTCCGCTGCTCTTAATATTTACAATTATTTCATCAGCTTTTGGTGTGGCTAAATTATTTCTAACGTCCGCCTCCAGCATATGTCCCCTCTCTCAACCAGCTCACACTCCATTTGCAACGAGGACGCAACATTTAATTTATATGCGATTTCCAATTAAGAAAACACTCATACATCAGGCAAACTCAAAGAGGCATTTAAAACACAGCATTAAGTGAGAAACTGGCTGAAATATTACAACGCTTTTCCCTTGCAAAACCTCCCAATAAATGGGCGGCCGACTCGTAATTGTATAACATCCTCATTTCATTATGAACGCTGGGGCTCAAAGATTTATGAGTCGTAAATAAATGAAATAAAAACATCAATTTTAAACCGCAATTTAAAGGAGAGAAATGTTTGCGACTTTTTTGCCCCGCTTACTGGCTAAGTATTATAAATATCAACTGTTACCATGATCGTTAAACGTGACAGAACGGCAATGGACATATACGAGTAGATGGTCTATGGAGATGGCGGTGCAAGGAGTTGTAAGAAAAAAAAAAGAAAAAAAAAAAATATGGTATGGCAGTAATGAATTTTAAAATCAAATTTAGAACTTGATTACCTACACATTGGCAAATGAAGTCTATGCGCGTATTTCACCCCTGGCAATAGAAATTTTCTTTCCGAGTTGCTGGCAATGTAATAATGCAAAATGCTTTAATACTTGGTGATTAAATGTGCTTAGTTAAGATTTTAATGGTCATTTACTTGCTATTTCTGGGCGACTTGGCATTAGGACGAATTAATAGGAAGTGCAAAAGGTGACAAGAAACGAACGTAAGGAAAAAAAACGCCAAGAAACCCATAAAAAAATTAAATAGCAAGTGCGGAAAAGTAATGCGCACCCAAGTCTTAAATAATTTATTTAATTGTAAACCATTCTGGACACTTTCTGGTTAAGAATTTCAGTAAGCTTTACGCCGTTAGAAAGGCACACAACCCGTCTTTAACATATGTTGGGGTATACTATTCTACACACACACACACACGAGCGCGCACGTGACTTGAGGTTAATGTAAGAGCTGAGTGGTAAGACTGATGATGGGGGGAAAAAAGTATTTAAAAAGTGTAGTCAAAAAAAAAAAAAGGAAGGCATTTAAGCAATCAACCATCAAGAGATCCTTAGAATGTAGTAGACATCGACAAAAGCGATTACGACTTGTGATAGGAAAAACCGCTAATGGTGAATGTCATGAATTTGAATAAATTAAATGTATTTAATTCATGAATTTAATCAAATAAACAACTTGAAATGTGCACAATGGCGTGCACACGCACATAATGGGTTGTTCGAAAAGTTCGTTCGGTTAAGTCGTTAGTTCAGCATACGCCACTTCTCATGACATTGAGTTCCTTCAAATACCATCATAACCTCCTCTCACCCCTTCTCTAAACTGTTTACTATTGTTTACCATCATAACGTTCCTCCAAACACCATCATAACTTCCTCCCACCCCTTCACTAAACTGTTTACTATTGTTTACTTCTGTTCTCGTTCTCGTCATGAGTGACTACAGCGTGTTTAAAAAGTGAACAAAATAGAGAAAACGAGCATTTTAGGCATACTATGCTCTATTATTTCCAAAAGGGAAAAACGGCTGCTGAAGTAAAGCCGAAAAACTAAACCTATTTGTAAAGAAAACGGATCAAATGAAATAACTTGCCAGAAATTAGTTTTTTCTGGTTTATTTGTTTTATTGGATCGCGTAGTGAGCCTAACAATAGGTAGTTGAATTTTAGATCTAATTGTCGACGAGTATTTATCTTTCCCGCTTTGTTTTTTCTTTTTTTTTTTTAGCTGTAGGATTTTTTGTTTATACGCTCCTCTGAGATCGGCAGGGATTAGCTTGAACTACAAAGCTTACGGCAACTTCTGAGTTAGCAGCTCTAATGGTGTAGTTTAGCGCTATGTTCGTACAAATGATCTCACAGTTTTATTAACCCGGGGAGGTTTGAGTTACGCACATGTTCCTCATCATAGATTTAAACTACGTGAGAAAAGAGGCCAAGGCCGGAAATGCGTGAGAGGAGAGTTTCCAGGCGTAATGCCGCAAACTCATGTATTACTTTTTGTAATGTGGACTATGTGAGTGATGAGGCCAAGTCCCGAATACGTGGTAGGTGGTTCAATAGCACGGAAAGTGAATTGACCTGGACGCAAAGCGAGCAATGTGAATTATGAGACCATGACCCGAACACTTGATAGGTGAATCAACAGTTCCCGTGAGGATGTTGACCTATGTGTTACTCCTAGTAGTGCGGATTACGTCAGTGACGAGGCCAGGGCCCGGACATGTGGACTCAGGTGGATTATTTTGAAGCATTGCAGTGTTGAGATATAGAAGACAATGTATTTTCGGCAGGGGTCATGTTTTTCCCCCTTTTAGGGGGCTGCAACATCACATCTCCGGAGTTTAGAAGGTGCCGAAGGGTAAGCAAGGTTTCTAGCTAGAACATTACGGTGATGTCCTATTCTGGTCATATGTTTTGCTTTGATCTTTTCTATCTCCTCTTTCACATATGGTATATTCAAGTCCCTATAATGTCTCGTAACATCTTTGATTGTGCCCTTTGGATTTTATCCACGTTGCTGCGGCTGGCTCTGCCCCAGAGTTGAGCACCGTAACACCATATGGGTTTAGTTACTCCCGTGTAGATCAACACCTTGCAGTTTAAGCTAAGTCCAGAGTGCTTATTAAGCAGCCAGTGATGTTGCCTAATTTTCAAGTTTATCTGCGTCTTTTTAGCCTCAATGTGCTTTTTCTAGGTTAGCCTTCTGTCTAGATGAACGCCTAGGTAGATAATGTCTGAGCTCTGAGGAATGACGATATTATTGAGCCTGACAGTTGGGCGCGTGGTGAGGTTTAGTGTAAATGCTACTTGTCTACATTTACTTTCGTTTATTCTTATTCTCCAGTCAATGGCTACTTCTCCGTAACGGACGCTCCCAGATCAGAACGGCCAAAAGAAATTGTTTCCGATTGTTGTTAATTTACGTGCAACAGTTAGAGATATAGCTGAAATAATCAAATATCAATACACAGTCTCAACCGTTCATGGGGTCATAAAAGAGCCTGAATTTGTGAGCAACCTCAATCTCTGACCGCGGGCTCAGACTGCCTTGCGAACCCGTCAGAAACTGTCAGAGCTTGGGTGGGAAGTTTTACCTCACCCACCGTACTCCCAACCGACAACCATCTATTTCGCAGTCTGAGCATCTACTTGATGGATTTGAATTTCCATAACGACGAGGAAGTGAAAAATCGAATTGAACGCTTTTTTTTTATAAAAACCACGCGAGTTTTATGAGAGTAGAATTAAAAAGCTCTCAGAGAAGTGGGATGAAGTTATTAAAAAAGGGTGTACTGGTTTTGATAAGAGATTAATCCAATTTTAATCTCTGGTGGGGTTGTTGTGATACAACTTAGTAGAAGGATACTGGTCTGTATATGGGATTGGTTTGGAGTTGATTAATTACGTGCCGGGCAGCAAGTTTTGGGCTAAAGAATTGGCGGGTTTAGAATAATTGTATAATTTCTCAGAGTTGAGAAATTATACAATTAAATTTAACATTTAATATATATATATATATGTATATAAAATATATAAAAAGAGGGAGAAATAGAAAAAATGCAAAAGAATCAGAGTTAATTCAATATGTTTATTTTTTGAGATTAAGATGGCTGATTTTGAATTAGCCACTTTGCCGGTAACATTGGATTTTCTATTTTCCTTTTTTCACATTTTCTTTAGCTTACAGTAAATAATTCACTATAATAATTGGGATATTTATCGATAATTATTTAGATTAGATTTAGATAAATAATATAAGAGCGTTATCTTTTATAACATTTAAATTTCACATTTTCATTAAATTCAAAATTAATTCATTAAACTTAAAAGTAAGTATAAACTTGGAGGTTTATACAAAGGGGGAGTTTTTAAATAAATTTCTTTTAAAAACTGAACGAATCGAACGTTAGCATTACACACTCGCAATGGCACTTGCACACACACACACACACACACACAAACACACACACACACACACACCCATACACTTACACTCAGTTAAACAACCTTAATTGTATACAATGCCAAATATTGATACATTTTTGCGTTAAGGATAATTGAGGAACAAACAAAAGGACAAATCCAACTCACTACAGCGATGGCTTCATAACCGCCCTTATATTGGCATAAAGGCGGTAAAGCTAATAAAACATTCTGCCAGTTTTTTTTTGAACAGTAGACATAAGTAATAATGCAAATGCAGAGTGGGCGGAGAGAACACCTCTACACCAGAGATAAATAGTTTTCCCCCCGCCCGCCCACCTAACAATATAATTGCCTCGTTGTTAGCATAGATTTTTATGGTCAAATTTGCTTAGAGTTCTTGTAAAAGAACAAATAGAAAAACGAATTAATGCTAACTAAGGCAAACAATTTTCTTTTGTGGACAATAATGGCATAATTACGAGTACGATTGTTGTTCAGCCATTTTCAAGTATTTGCCAAGAGTGGTCAGTTTTTATGGCAGTAACAGATAAAACCACATTACTTTTAAAGTGGCAATTGGTTGTAGGAAATCCATTTGGCAATTTAGGTAATGTCTCTTTTCAAATTTTTTTTATATATCATAATTTTTTTTGTACTAAAGCTTGGCTCTAATATATCTGTTGTTTCATGAAAAGCCAGCTTTACTTCTTTAAATAGCACTTCCCATGTGTGTTCACATTTTTGATAACATCAATATTAGGGTGGCAATGAGTTATATGTAAAAATAGTTCTTCCCGAATTTGTTGGATCGCCGGGAGGAGTATTATGATGACAATATAAGACAACTCCCGACAAAGACATTATAGAGAAAAGATTGAATTTCGGAAAATCTGAAAATGTGTATGGGAGTTTTCAGAAGGAGTGTGGCAGTGCTGTCCATTTTCAAAGTGAAGTCTTACTTCGTCAAACGCTCAGTGTGTTCAAAATTTGATTGCAACTGTAAAAGAGATATGAATTTAATAACACCAAGCTATCCATTACGTGGTTGCAGAAATCTTCGATCTGGCAAGGCTGTCAGCTGTTAAATACCTGTCATTTTAAATATTACTTATTTAGTGGATCGTTTAACAACAGAAGAACGCGTAGAAATAGTTAAAACTTACTACAAAATTAGTAATTCAAATGTGTACACTTTTTGTGCGTTACGGGACAATTATAGGCATTATAATTGACTTGCTGTGCGAGAATTTGCAAGATTATAACAAAATTTGGGGAGATTGAAAGCGTTACAGGCTTGTGCATCATCGCATTGGATGCACTGCCTAAAATATCGCTTCTGTTAGTGAAAGTGTGGAGGATAATCCGAATTTCAATTCAGAAGACTATGACCGTATAATAGCCAACTTTTTTGGCCAGCAATTGAAGATTATGAACTGGACGTTATGTGATTTCAACAAGACGGTGCCACGAGCCACACAATGATTTTTGTTTTATTGCATGAGAAGTTTCCAGAAAACGTGATTACAAGTTTTGGCGACGTCAATTGGCCGCCAGGATCATACGATTTGACGCCATTCGAATTTATTTGTGGGGCTATCTTAAAGACTATGCTTACGCAGATAATCAAATAATCGCCAAGATACCGGCCGAAATGTGCGAAAAAAAGTCAAAGACTACCTCAAAAGGATTCACTGCTGCAACCAATACAGACGCGGTCGTTCAAATGGCATTGTATTTCGTACATAATGGCAAGGCCCAAGCATTCATAGCAATCATAGTTATATGTGTGTTTTAGTTAACTTTACTTTTGGAACCGAAAAATATATAACCTGGTATATGGGCTATGGGCGCTTCTCTTTTAATTCGTCACACCAAGTTTCGACAGTATTGCAAAAGCCTGGTTCTTCCAACGGAGTTTTGACCGCTCTCTTTTGCGCCGTCCAAGCTACGCCGATACTCTCCGTTAGTGATGATGGGTTCATATATTTTCCGTAGTATTTCCAATTGAAAACTGCCAGTACTGACTCATCCGATTGCGTCGTAACCCACCATTCTGCGCCATATGACAAGACAGGTAGGACTAACGTGTAATACAGTCGGATATTTGTTTGTCGAGGGAGCGTGCTTTATCATTAAATCGCTTGCTTAGCTTATAGCTGTTAGCAAGCAATACTCTCCTCTTTTTCTCCATGCTGGCATCATTCGTTTTGTTTACAGCGGACCCGAGCTAGATGAATTCTTCCACCACTTTAAAATTATAGTTGTCAACGTTCACATATCGTCCGAAACGTGTAGACTCTTTGTTCATAGATCCCAATAAATTTTTTTGTCCTCGTTTACCACCAAACCCATTTTCGCTAACTCCTTGTCGATGCTTGAGAAGGCAGCAGTCACATCTCGCAGTTTTCTGCCAATAATGTCTATGTCATCTGCATATTCAAGTAATGTATGGATTTTATTAAAGATGGCACCAGTCGTGTTAACTGCGGCTTTCCTCATAATCATCTCATCAACAATATGTTTAAGAGGTCGCACGATAAACTGTCGCTCTGCTTAAATCCTCGTTTTATGTAAAAAGGCTCGTCGTTTATATAGGTTAGGTTGGTTGGTCGATTTCTTCAAATTCTACCAAGCATTATAAACAAATGCAGAGGACAATCTAAACTATTATTTAATATTAATCCACGAATGTGGAGTTGTAGGGGAAAAGCTAAAATTTTGAATTTAGGTGAATTTGTATGAAAGGTACCGAAAGAAGAGGATCGATATAGTTCATATACATTTCCTTGCTACGATCTGGTTATGCAAAGTTTTGTTAAGATTAGTAAAGACTTGTAACCTCTATCATGTCCAGCAATAAGCCAGCCATCCAGACAGACGGAAGTTACTTAATCAGCTTGAGAAATGCATGAAATACATTTGGTCAGACGAATACTTGATACTTTAGACGCTTCCGTCTGGGTGTTACATTGTTGGTCGTATGTAATGATGTATATCTCCATTCCTCCGGGTAAAGGTATAAAAATGCTTTCAAATGTGTGAAAAAATTGGATATTAGAAGTTCAGAAACAGTCTACCGTGGTGGCCGAGTGAGCTGGGCAACATCGCTGAAGAGTAATCTAAAAAGTTTGCGAAACGCATGAGGTGGAGGTGCATGGTTCGACTTCCTGCAAGGGCAAATGCTTTTTCAAAATCTTCAAGATAACCAGAAATACATTTTGTATGGTTCTACAATTCATTTTTCCACGGCTCGTTGTAATATTAATGTTATTATATATGTATATTATAATAGCTTAGCTGCTTTTTCTCATAAATCAATCTTGCAAAATGTTCATGGTTTTTGCTACTTTCATTATGCTATCTTTCCATCCCACAATTAACACACGAACATATCTCTTTTTCCGTTCCATTGCGGGAAATGAGAATACGTGTTTTATTTTTTTACTTCACTTCCCGCCCAAAATCAATTAGGCAATGAGAAACATGGAAACTGTCAAGCAGAGCGAAACTTTTAGTAAAATTTCAACTATTTTCTAATATTTATGTGGTTTAAGTAAAACGTCTATTCCAATAGTTGACACAAAGGAATACGTGTGGATCCAAAATCTTAGGTGTGTGTGTGTGTGTGCTTGTGTGTTTGAGAGCGCTTATGCCTGTATGTGTATTTGATAATGTATGTGGTAAAAGTGTAAATACATTTTGTCAGATGGCTTAAGTTCTTGTAAAGTTAGGAAGGTTGGTGGAACCCAGTCGATGTGGAGAATGTGGGTGTTGTGTGATTTTTACAGATTAAATTGTACCACGTGAAGTACGAGGCCGGTCCTAAAAATAGTCGACCTGACGTATATGATGGTGCCAGTAACATGAAAAAATTATTTTGGTGAAAAACGGCAACCTTATACAAAATATGTTTTGAGTTTCAAGACGCCACATTATTTAGTATTTTTATTTGAGCTATTAAAAGTAAACGATCCCTGTGAATTTGTAAACATGGTTTTCCATTGGTCACGACCATTCTTCCAGGTGGTCGTTATGTAATTCAATGTTTCAATTTGAAAGGTCTCAGTCTCAGATCAATATTAACGCCAAACTAGTTGCTACTCTAGTGGAGTCTGCTCCTTCGTTTATCACAGTAAAATATTGGGTGGCTGAATTTAAACGAGGCCGTCCATGCCAGACACGGTTAAGAAAATCCACAAAATGGTATTAGATGACTAAAATGGTCGGCTGTAGATGCGTGAGCTAGCTGAAATGATAGGCATTTCAAAAAGTGTAATACATCGTATAATGTCCGGAGGTTTGAAGATGAGAAAGCAGTGCACAAGATGGGTGCCGCACTTGCTTTCAATAGAGTAAAACAAGCAACAGCGTCGTGAAGATGTTTTAGTAGAGAGTGTTTGGTGATGTTTCACCGCAATAAAGCCGAATTTTTCTGTTGATTTATAACTATGGATGAGACATGAGTTCACCACTTCAGACGTGAGACAAAAGAACACTTAAAGCAATGGACTGGAATGGGAGAATCGTGTCCAAAGAAGGCGAAGACGGTTCCTTCTGCAGGCAAGCTTATGGCATCTGTTTTGTGGGATGCGTATGGAATCGTTTTTATTGATTATATTTAGAGAGGAAAAAAACCATTAACGGCGAATTTGCTGCTAATTTATTGCAACATTTAGGTGTTGAAATTGTAGAAAAACGACCACATTTGGGGAAAAAGAAAGTGTTGTTTCATCAAGACAATGCTTCAGTCCACACATCTACTATTGCGACGGCCAACATTAAGAAATTAAAGTTCGAATTGCTTCATCACGCACAATATTCGCCAGATTTAGCTACCTCGCACTGCATTCTAGGTTAAAACTCGGAAAAATGGCTGGGTGGTGAAAGATTTGCCAGTAATGAGGAGGTGCAGTCTGCGATTAATGGCTTTTTAAGAAGTTTGACAGTTTTTACTATAAACACTGGAAAAATTATGTCGAGTTAAAAGGAGGTGATATTGAAAAATGAAGAATTTTTCACAACTTTTTAGTGTCTTCTTTGTTAGGTCGACTATTTTGGGGACCGCCCTCGTAGTGAAGAGACGACTGTAACGTTTATCGCTAAAACAAAACAAACATGAATCACACAGCACACCCAAAAAAATCGAATGCTAGAGTGAATATTCGAGTATGTATTTATAATATAACGGTTCAAGTCGACAAACAGACAATTGTACCGAAATGCGCAAGAACACCAACAACACGTTAGCTGTTCCAGTGGGCGGACAGACACAGCTCCAAACTTGTAATTCTTGTTACGCTCTTACATCGACACAAACCAACCTCTGTCGTTGTTGTAGCCTTGCGGACGTGTAAGATTTCGATTCTTTTATTTGTGTAAGTTGTTTGCCCATGCGTATCTTATTTGTGTTTGTGCCGTTGTATAAGTTTTTTTTTGTCTTTAAGCTTTGTTGATTTTATACGATTATTGTCTGCGGCAGTAGTTAAGGAGTTGTTGGTTTTGTTGGTTCTTGTTTCTGATATCGCTAAGATATAACGACGACAGAAACAGATTATGGTCGGTTTCCTTTCCATGTTACTGCTTCATTTTGCCTAATTCATTGCTATATTTCTATATTTGTATTTGTGTCACTGTGTTTGTTCCGTATTGTGTTTGCCATTGTTACCATTCCCCAATGGTTGCTGTTTGCTTAATGTGACGTCATTTGTTTGCGTATACATGAGTACATAATCAGCATACAGCACATATGCTCAGGCACATGTTTAGGAGTACTTCGAGTGATGTTGTTTCGCAAGAGTAAGGGTAGCTGGCGCTGCCAAAAGCCCTACTTTTGCAGAAAAAATGTTTCCCATTTTTCTTGGAAATTACGTTTTTTTCAAAAACCGCCTCTGGCTGTTCACAAAGAAAGAAAACAGGATCTGGCTATTTCTGTATTATCTTACGTTACACAAACGGATGTGACGTAGATCGTTGCGATATTGGATAGTCTAATGATTTTGTGACAAGTACGAGTATATGAAATTGCTCTTGGGTGCACAATTCTTATGAAGTATGTGTCGATGATGTTCCTGGAATTTGTTTTAGTCATATTGATAAAGTGTAACATCAAAACTGGCGATTGTGCACCTTAAAGAAATGGGAAGGCAACAAAAATTCTGGCGGTTCGAGGTGTCTCTACGAAAGTTCTTCATGAAAATATTAAATTTAATATATTTTTTATTCAGAATTACAATTCTAAGCCATAAGACCGATTCGATTAAATTATAATATTACAACATATCTTCCCCACAATTCGATAACAATTAAATTATAAAACTTTACTATACTAATGTTATAAAAATGTTGTGTATCTTAATAGCAGAAAAACTATGATTTACAATCTACTTCACTTAATACAATTTTCATTTTCTATATTTTTCGTCCTAATAAACGGAGTTATAACTTTAACTGCAATTTACTACCACTCTATAATATGTAATATGTAACATTCGAATTTACTTTATTGAAATAATAATTCGAATAACATCTCATAAAAGCAAATGAAATTAAAGTTAACGCCAAACATAAAGAGCTATCCATGTAGTGGTTCCAAAACCACCGGTCTGGCAAGGCTGTCAACACATATGGTCAAAATATGTCATATGTCACATATGGTCAAAATAATAGGTACATCATATATTTTTTTTTAACGGCTCGTAGATGAAAATTTATTTAAATTAAAAGAAAAAACAAACACTAATTTTTTTTTTGTTATAACATTAGAAATAAAATAAACACTAAAACAATTACAAAAAACAAAAATTAAATTCAGTACTTTTCAAAAAGTAAGAAATTAATCAAAAAACATTGGACAAAATGATAAATACATTTAGTTAAAATAAGCAAAATAGTAAAAAAATCTAGTTTTTTTCTGATAAATTGGTTGAGTTCCGTTAAAAGCCGGCAAATCCACCTATATTTTCAATAATTTAGTTGACTCTTATTGGCATGCTGACAATAAGCCTCCTACAGGTTTTTACTGGTATTTCATACCAAGTTTTTTGAACAAAATGCCATAACTGATTCTTATTTTTAAGAACCTCTGTTGAACTGTGTTCAATTACAATGAATTATGAATTTAAAAATGAAATATTTATATACTAGAAGAAATAAGTTTTTCATTTTTACACATAAGAAGTTTCCAATCTTCTAATTACTGTTATGCTGAATAACAGTTGATGGCTAACTCACGTTATTTGCTACAACGTATCATGAATTTCTACCTCTTTCTTGAAATACCTTTGAACGAGTAAGAGCTCTTGAACTGAAATAAAATTGGACTATAAATATTAACGTTATAATATAATATTTGTCTTTTATTTTTGGTTCACGAGCGTTGCATTATAATTCCGCAAATACAGTTCATTACTACATACTCGTATATAACAATTCGAAACGGAATTATACAACCTCCTTTTCAATTCTTTGTTTCAACTCTCCCCAAAGATTGTCGATTGGATTTAAGTCCGGAGATTGACTTGGCCAGGCAACATTATTATCTTGGAACCAATCCTATACTAACTTTGAAGTATGCTTCGGATCATTATCCTGCTGGAATGTCCATCTAAGAGGCATACTTTCCCCAGCATAGTTCAACGTCGTATTTTCCAAGATATCTTTGTAGTAGAATCTAGTCATAGTGTCGGTAATTCGATGTATCGGAACGACACCGTACCACGAGAAACAATCCGAAACCATAATATTGCCGCCCCCGTGCTTGACCGTCTTCTTTGTAAAGCGAACATGGAATTCCTTGCCCTTAGGGCGTCGAATATTCCGGACACTGTCGTTTCCAAATACATTAATTTTTGTTTCATCGCTTCACAAAATGTTTCGCCATGTGTTTTCACCGTCTCCTTCGGACCAATTGGAATGACTTCTTGCAGACGGCAATCTAGTCTTTAAATTTTTTTGTCGAAGCAAAGGAACTCTTCTGGCTATCTGTCCTGGTAAATGTGCTTCTTGTACTCTATGACGAACCGTTTGCGATGAAATTACATTTCCAATTTTTGCTGAAATCGCTCTTGAAGTTACAAACGGATCCTTCTTTGCAGGTATTACAATACGGGTATCTGTTGTTTTCGAAGTTTTTTTGGGTCTACCGCGATTTTCGACGGGCTCTTTAGGCTTTATAGCATTTTGTACAAAAAATACTGATCGATTTATAGTTTCTGTTGTAGAACGAAGACTTTGGCCGCTTTCTTTTAGTCTTGAAATAATTTTTCTCTCCTCCGGAGAACAATGACTTTTTCGACCCATGGCTGATTTTTCTTAACAAAATATTTCGTTGTGAATAAAGGTAAATAACAGTAGAATAACTAGCCTTTCCAAAAACATTACAGCAGACTGCGATAATATTAAAGAATTGAGAAATGTATTTATTATTTTGACCAAGTACCGAAATCACACCTGAATAAAACTAACTCACCATGAAAACTGCGGGGAAGCCCCAGTTTTGTTTTTACTTTTAAAGGCATTGCCATATAAAAGTTATTTAGATACAAAAGAATTGTCATGTTTACTTTCCGTTAAAATAACTAATATTAAACATAAAGCAAAAATAAGCAGATGTCCTTATTTTTTCGACCATATGTGTACCTATAGTATAGTGTAATTTAGTTCAATTGCAAACATTTCCCCCCGTGCCCATTTTGACTTTCGAAAGTGTATCTAATAGCTAACTTTAACAATCAAATATTGTGAACAATGTTTACTTGTTTTTTTTTTTTTTTTTTTGTATTAATGACCTTCATTTCTTGTTCTCACCCCTTGGAGTTAACCTCGTAATTGCAGAAGGTTCCACCATCATACTCGCATATGAAAACAAAAAGACAAACAATCAAGTCAACTAACTAATACAATGTTATTGTCTGTGTGTTAGTTTAATAAAAGAAAATTGCACAATAAATTTCGCGATCTTGTTGTGACATTTCCTTTATATCCTGTGGCATATGTGGTTATTGTAGAGTAGTGTACGTCTGTGTACGAACGTGAGTGTGTGTGTGTGTGGGGGGGATATGTGCGTATCGTATTTTTGAAATACTTCTTGGTTTGAACCATGGAAGATAACAGCAATGAAGACGTCGCCACAAACTACCGCCATCGAAATCGCAACAGCCGCCACTGCCGCTGCCGCCGAGAATGTTGACGAGGTCACCATTTGTATTAAAATGAATAACAAATTTGGCTTGTTGTGAGATTCTTGTCAGTTGTTGTATTCGCAATACGTATAAAGTATTTGCATTTTTGTTTCACATTTTCAAATTGTAGATGGCGCGGCGACAACGATTGCTCCCTGATCCTGCCTGTAACTAATGTTGTTACACAACCTAGGATGTATGAAGTCACTCACTATTGGTGGTAAATGTATTTGTCATCTATTTTAATACAGAACAATTCCGCACGACATAGATATAGGGCCACAATACATATTTACATACACACGTGCCCGCACAGTTATTTATGTTTATATACTTATATGTATGTGTGTAGGTATATGTATACAATGTGTATAGCATTATACGATATATAGGATATTCGATATTATACCACAAATCCACATATTCATTCATTCACTCCTTCATTTGCCGTCACTCGAGGGAGATGGCACAAACAATACGTGTAACATTCACACATACTCACAGTCATTCATTCATACACAATGAATGTCCTTACGAAATGTTTATCTGATTTCAAAGTTTATTTTATTTCGACCAATACAAGCTTTGGCATAAGGACGAGTTGGTAAATTTCATTGTTAAGTCTATGTTGAGTAAAAAAATATCGCAATAAAAAATATATCGCAATAAAAATATATATATACGAGTATATATAAAAAAACATTTACATTGTATGCATATAAATGTATGTGTACATGTATATCTATGTATATCTATCGCACAGAAATAAATTACCAAATGGTCAGGTTGGGTCTTTGGTAACAAACACACATACTCTGTGAAAGAGAAACCCATAAGCATATGTGGATAAATATTTATTCACCGTAGCGTTTATCAAATTACAAAACGTTTCCTGGGAATTTTATAACCGAGAGAATGGTGTCAACGCTGTTAACCTCTTTTCCACAGGCGGAACATAGGAAGTAGTTGTTTTTGTAGTCTCATGAATTATTTCACAAAATTATAACTAGATGATGAGCTATGGGAATTTACTTATGAGAAAGACGCAGCTGTTTATGTTGTATCAATTAAAATTGCAAACCAGATTTCTAATATATCATCATGCACCCATATAGACATGTTTGGAAGGAAGCCAACGACTAAAACCGTCAATTTGTTTTTATCCTTATTGCCAGAAATAGATAAAAATTTTAATCTTTTTAGGCATTAGAAAACTTGAGATTCATTTGGAGCTCCTCAAATAGTGGAAACAATGTCGAAGATCTACATCAATTAAAAAGCATGGTAAATCCTCAGTCGCCTTTTTGATATTCTCATTAACGTTTTACTTAAAAGCTGTGACGGTAACCTTTGTTATGAATAATTTTCATATCTTCATCCGGAGAAATAGTTTTTTTTTCTATTCATTTTCCTTTACTGAATCTTTTTTTTTAAATTTACAATAAGTAGTCAAATCTTAATCCTATCTTAAACTAAAGTATCCTGCCATTGCCGGATCTTACTTTTGGTGAGCCGAATTTTGATCACCGGACCAAGTCTAGCGTGTTCTTTCTTCTTAGCTTAGACTGCCCATTTTGACCAAATGTGTTTCACTGACTGTTTAAATCGATTAAGAATTTTAAGCACTGTAAATACTGAAAATTGTGGTAAAACTTTTGGAATCTTGGCATAGTTCAATATTTTGCCAGATCGTAGCCGGATCCCCCTTTCTGGTAGCTCTTACACAGATTGGCCGAAATCTTTTTACCGCTGAAACTTCATATTCATTGACTGAAGTAATTTAAATTTTTGTCCATTTCATAGTTCATAATGCTTGACAAATTTGGTTAACCACTCGCCTTCTGATATCTCCCATACAGTTGAATCATTTAGATCAAAAATTCCTAGATTCATATCTCTACACGGTTGCAATAAAATTTAGTCAAATTAGATATACGTTGAGCATTTGCCAACGAAAATGGACAGCATTTTCGTACACCTTCTAGCGACACATAAATTGGTCTATATTCCAAAATTCAATCTTTCCTATGTACAACAATTTCTAAGGGGTGCTGTGTGGGATTTTGTTCAATATTTCGACTTACAACTCTCTGTAGACTCTGAGAGAAATTGACCAATTGATCCCGCTTTTTCGTTATTCATTATCCATTTAATGGTTTCGGAACCGCTGGTCTGGCAAGGCTGTCAGCTGTTAAATACCTGTCATCTGAAGTGTTATTTATTTAATGGAAGATTTGCCATTTACAAATATAGATCGTTTTACCAGCAAAGAACGCGTACAAATGGATAAAACTTAACTATGAAAGTGATGTTTCAAATGCATAATGCATTATTTCATGAAAAGTTTTCTGAAAGCGTAATCTCACGTTTTGGCGAAATCAATTGGCCGCCAAGATCATGTGGTTTGACGATGGTGAACTTTTTTTGCAGGGCTACGTCAAAGACCATATTTACGTGGATAATCCCCAAATGTGCCGCCCGAAGTGTGCGAAAACGTGGTGGAAAACTATCTCAAAAGGACCCACTGCTGCAGACAATCCAGAGGAGAAATCCGTTCATTTAAATGGCATTGCATTTCGTACATAATAGCAAGGTCCAAGTATTATTACGATATATAAGTTCACCGAAATTATAGCTTAACTTTTGGAAGCGAAAAGTGATTAACCCTGGACAGATATAATGAAAAGTACGATAAGTAAACGATAAGTACAATAAGTACAAGTTAATGATTTAACCCTTATATTCTTTGCTTCATATCTTTCTAGCAATTATACTGAACTCGGACAAATTTTGTACACGTATTGTCTTTGGTAATGTAAGTTCTGAGGACGAAAGCAGAAGCCATTGTCGCACTAACTAACACGATGACTGATTTTGATAAAATGTTTTAACGATTAAAACACGTTGGTTTATCGAATATTTTTCCTTAATAAATTTGCCACGTTTTGACTTCACGACTGCCAAATATGAATTCTCAAGGCTAATGTTTACCAAAATGGCGGCAAAACAAAGTAGTATACCTTTCCGACGGACACCCTGTATATTCTTAGCTTCATATCCTTCATGCAGTTGTACAGGATTCAGTCATATTTGGCACGCGTTTGCGTTTGACGGAGTATGTTCTAGGACTAAAAACGGTGGACGTTGCGAAAATCCTTCTAACGATATCTACCATACTCGTACAAGTTGAATATTTACCGAATAACTTGTATACGATTCAATCAAATTTGTGTTTAGTGATGTAGATTCTGGGAATGAAAACAGAAGCCATCGCCACATTACTTCTAGTACATCCTGTACAAATTGGCTGATTTACCCCCTATATTTTTAGCTTCACATCCTTTACGCAGCTGTGCAGGATTCAGTCAAATTTGGCATGCGTCTGTGTTTGGTGAAGTTAGTTCTAGGAATAATACGGTAGACGTAGCCACTCTTTCTGATATCTACCAAACAAATTGATGGATTTATCTATATTTAATTCTTCGGCTGTAATCCCTAATTTATACACTTCAGTTACTTACATTTTTGTGCAGTTGTATCGCATTGTAATGCTTTGTAATTTTTTAAAAAAATTACTGAATAACCACGCTCTGCCTGATAACTCTCTTACAAATTTTTTAATTTTACCCACATGTTGTTATAATTAATTTCTTCATTCAATTACACCAAATTCTGTATAATTTAGTACGTATCAGGTTATTAGGAAACTTAGTTCTGCGAAAGAAAATAGACTGGATCACCACGCCCCTTAGGGCACTACACATACAAATTAGCTCAATTAGTAAAAATCAGTATCCTCTTTTCTAGAGGCAAAAATCAGTGGTCCCTCTATATACGATAGTTTCTTACAGAGGGCTTTTTTTCTTTGTTTCTTTGATTGTGCTTTAATTCAAAACATTTTTTTCAATAGAAACATATTTGTCACATTCCTTCTGGCACTCTTCACTCGTTTCTCTAACAAAAAATGATGTTGGGTGAAGGTACATGTAGGGTGATTTTTTAAGGTTTAAGTTTTTTAGGTTGGCAGCACCTGTTTGGTAATGGCGTCCAACGTCATCTGTCAAAGTGAAAAGTGTACAGTATACTCTGTCATTTCATTACGGAAAGACTAACAAACGAGCAGCGATTACAAATCGTTGAAATTTATTATTAAAATTCGTGCTCTGTGACAAAGGTGCATCGTTTGATACGACCATTTTATGGTCATCATAATTTGCGCCAAATTTACTTTGTTGGACATAAAACCATCGACTCGCATGCGTAGAGTGCGTACCGAAGAAAATATTGCAGCCGTAGCGACCAGTGCTAATGACGATCGAAAATGTCAACTCGTCGCCGTTCTCGGCGATTGGATATGTGTTACTCAACCACAAGGAATTTTTTTTTTGCCCCAATTGGCTAAGTTGAACTTGGTTGGCATGTAGTTTCATCAGAAAGGGGCAACATGCCACACTGCTTGTGAAACAATGGATATGTTAAGGGTTGAATTTGGTGAGCAGCTTATCCCTCGATTTGGGCCTGTAAGTTGGCCTCTAAGATCTTGCGATTTGAAGCCCCTTGATTATTTCTTGTAGGATTATGTCAAGTCGTTAGTCTATGTGGACAAGCCAAATACTATTGAAGCCTTACAGGATAACATAACACGCGTTATTCGTGGAATACAGGTCGAAAAGCTGACAAAAAATTGGACCTTCCGAATGGACATTTTGAGACGGAGCCGCGGACAATATTTACATGAAATTATCTTTAAAAATTAAATGGCAAAGACTAATTTATCGACTCCAATAAAAAATTTTAATATATGATGCAAATTTGAGTGTTTTATTCGATTTAAAAAAAAACTACGATTAAAAAATCACCCTATATATGAGTAATTTGAGTGACGAAAATGTGTGTACTGATTGATGCATTGGTTGCGTTTTTTTGGTATCCCCTTTATAGAATACCGGTATAGGACACCGAACGCATCGGCGCTTAGGAAAATTAACTTGGCAGCATTGCTATTATTTATTAAATATTGAATCATTTTTTTGTTCTTATTCGTAATCATTTTATCATCCGAACAAGTCAAAAACAAACAAATTTATACAAAAATACATCCATACATAAAAACAAATCCATACAAACGGCAATAACGCCAATAGTACACAAAACAAAATTCACCAATTGATGTTTGTAAAAAAATTAACAACTTGTATTTACGTTATTTGACGTTCTCCTTTTTCTTTAACTTTTTTGTTTATTTTTGCGTAGGAGAACTTGGCCGCATTGTTAGTTTCCATATTTTTCTACTACTTTTTTTAAACAACTTATCCCCGTTTAGCTTAGCGTGCAAAATTATCCCCTTTAGTGTATACCGAATAGCATTTGTATGGCGAAACGGGTATAAGATAAAAAAACGAAACCATTATTGGACACCGATTTACACACTGCCTACCATTGTTCTTATTCCATAACCAAAAAAGTGTGTTTTAAATAGTGTGCCGGATAAGCATCAAGGAGGAGACAAAAATGTATGTTTTCCGACTTACAACAAGGTAGATAACAAATCAATAAGTTAGTCCTTAAAACTCGAATTTTGATTTAAAAAATTATATAACCTTTCTTCCGATTGGCAAATGGTTTGATATTAAGGTTTTCATTTGTTTACGATTCAGAATACTTAAATATCGAGTATTATAAAACAATCTCGTTTGTGAAATAGAATAGAGCAACAACTACAATATCAGTATGTGAAACAGGATATCCAAACGTAATTTTAGTGATAGTAAATCTTTTGGGTGAAAGAGTTCCACTATAATGTGCTACAATAATAGAAGGTGGATGAAAAACCATTTTCTACGGAGTAGTTTTTAGTTAAAAGAAAATATTAGACCTGATATTCACTCAACCCTCTTTTAACACACCTTTGTATTTATGTACGAATTGTTGAATATTTGAAAGCTACAATTTGTTTTAGAACCATTTTTTTAGTTTAACACTTTTTGACTACTTTCCTAATGTTTGCTTAATATTCATTCTCCTTTTTTCAAAATCAAGACCAACATTTAACTACCGATAGACATACATTCGAATAAGGCTAATCCTCATCCGTTTTTTAAATCCTAACCAACGTCTAACTTCTGCTAGACACACAATTAGATAAGGTTAATTCCCAATCGTTTTTAAAATCCACACTGACATTTAACTAACGCTAGACACACATTCGGGTAAGATTAATTCCCAACCGTTTTCAAATCCAGACCAACATTTGACTACATTTAGACACATATTCGGATAAGGTTAATTCCCAATTGTTTTTAAAATCCAGACCAACATTTAACTACCGCTAGACACATATCCGGATAAGGCTAATTCACAACCGTAATTCTCTACATCCAAATTAGCACTCAGTGTAGCCTATTGGGCTCCGTAAATAATTGCCTGCCAAAATCAATGCTAGTAGTTGGATAATGGATTATAAAAAGGGCTCTGACGATTGACGGCTTCAACTCAAATTGGCTTATATTACGATTCAACACATCTCAGAAGGCAAACAAAATTTCCTCAAGTATTCATTATCGCAAAAACGGCCAGTCTTGGTCGGTAGAAGGGGAATTGTGTTCCATGAAGACAAAGCTAGGCCACAGACGTTAACACTAACTCGTCGGAGCCTCCGGAAGCTGGGTAGGGAGTTTCCTATGCATTTACCTTATAGTGCGGACTTGGCGCTAAGAGCACCTGTTGCAGTCTATGGCAAATTACTTTGCTAGTAAAAAATTCGCCACAAAAAAATATTGTTAAAATCGTCTGCCCCGGGTTTGGTTAAAAAGAACGAGGGCTTCTATGCGTTATCATCAAAATACCAACAAGTTATCGCACAACACGGTGCATAATAGAGCAAAGTACATTTCATTATACAGTGGTATCCATTTAGTGGACGGTCTGGCAAGGCTATTAGCTGTTAAATACCTGTCATCTAAAGTGTTATTTTATTAAATGAAAGGTTTGCTATTTATGAATATGAATCATTTATAAAAACGGTGATTCAAAGGCGGGCACTTTTGGTACATTACGGAGTGATTAAAGTCGTCATAATCGACCAACCGTGCAGGGTATTGGCAAGATTATAAAAAAAAATTGAAGAGCTGGACTTGTTACAGATGTGATCATGCCTGTACATTATCTCAATGTATGCACTGCCGAAAATATCGCTTCTGTTAGTGAAAATGTCACGGATAATCCGAATTTGTCGATTCCACGGTGTTATCAGCAATTGGGCCTACCTTATGGCTCATTATAGCATATTTTGCATTTGGATTTGTACCTTCATCCATATAGGGTCCAACTCATCCAACAAATAAAGCCGACTGACCATTCACAACGCCGTAGATACGCGGATTGGGTGCCAGAGCTACAGGTTTTTAATGGTAATTTTTCGAACAAAATTTTCTTCGGCGACGAAGCTCATTTCTCACTCGGTGGTTACGTCTACAAGCAAAATTGTCGCTTATGGGGTTCGGACAACCCAGAAGTGATTGTAGACAATCCATTGCATCCGGAAAAAGTGACTGTTTGA
The DNA here is from genome assembly GCA_019455685.1 of Philornis downsi. Taxonomy (NCBI): domain Eukaryota; kingdom Metazoa; phylum Arthropoda; class Insecta; order Diptera; family Muscidae; genus Philornis; species Philornis downsi. The sequence goes on along the minus strand of JAHXMU010000279.1, from coordinate 568,620 downwards.
GGCGCATTATGGTCTGGAGGTATAATTGGGCTGGATTTTTCGAAAATGACGCTGGAGAAACCGTTACCATCAAGTCAGAGAACTGTGGCCGCATGATAACCTTCTTTTTTTGTCCTGCAATTGAAGATTATGAACTGGACGATGTGTGGTTTTAACAAGACGGTGCTAGGAGCCACACAACACAACCACGATTTTGCTTTTATTGCATGAGAAGTTTCCAGAAAGCGTAATTTCAAGTTTTGGCGATGTCAATTGACCACCAAGATAATGTGATTTGACGTTGTTGGACATTTTTTGTGGGGCTACGTCAAAGACTGTGTTTACGCGGATGATCTTCAAACGCAGGAGCACTTGAAAATCGACATTCATCAAGATATTGCCGGGATACCGCCCGAAATGTGGGGAAAAATTGGTCGCAAACTACTTTAAAAGAATCCATTGCTGCAACCAATCCAGAGACGGTCATTTAATTGACATTGTATTTCGTACATTATGGCAAGGTCCTGATATTATAATGAAATGAAAATGTCAACGATATCGTAGCTTTATGAGTGTTTTATTTAACTTTACTTTTTAAACCTAAAAATGGCTAACCCAGCTCTATTTGATATCAAACATATTGTTCAAATTCGCACCTATATATAGGTAAGTTCCTATAAGTGCTTCCGAAATAGTCTTAACGAAAAGGCATTATTTACCTCATGTGAACGAGTGTAAAGAGCTTTCACTTGATTAACGCTGAATTAGAACCAATTACACTCACGAATTTACGGATTTGAACACTTCTTAAATACCATTACGACAGACAGACCCACTGCAAGACAACTGTCTGCTTCTGTAGGAGCAGATATCTTCAATTCAACAAAAGGATTCAATTTCACAGTTGTATCGCTGATTTTGTGGCCACCGTTATATTATGTTAACAACAGGAAACTATGCAGTGCACACAAATACGCACAAAATACAGTGTGTGTGTGCGGTTGTATGTAAGTATACGATTTTTAAAGGATTTTTATATTTGACTTTATTCTCTGCTCCGTTTTCTCGCCATTGTCGAATTATATTATTGTTATTTTTGTGGAAGAAACAGAAAAAGATTCTGTGACAGGAAAATAGCAATATTTTACGGTAAATGTTGTTGTTTTTTACCCTGCTTCCAAAATAAAACATACGGTGCCATCTTACAATAGCTGTAGTTTTCTATACGTGCTCTTTTTCTCGTCCTCATCGTATTCAATGCAATCATCATTATCATGAGATTCTAGCTTTTCTTATAAGGAAATGATGCAGATAAATCTTGAGTCTGTGTGTAACAAACACCTAAATAAAATAATAGAATTTTCTTAAAAAGTTGTAGAGATTTGGTGTTGTTGGGAAATAAATTATACAGACTGTATAGACTGAAAATATTAAAGGCCCCAGAGGCTGTTTGCGACTTTACCGCAAATGCTGCAGAAATTAAAAGTTATTATCAGATTAGAAATAATCTTAAATCCGATTGGGATGGTTTATGTGCCCATATATTGAAAAAGTGTGTTTATTCATCAACATTTCCCTTAACATATATTTTTAACTTTCTTATAGGATGATTTTTTAAGATTTAAGTTTATCAGGTTGGCAACACTGGTTGATAATGGCGTACAAACGTCTTCTGTCAAAGTGAAAAGTGTACAGTATACTCTGCCATTTCATCATGGAATGACGAATGACCTACCTCAACGTCTAATTTTTGGTGAAAGGGCCTTATAAAAGCTCATTGAAAATCCACTGTTTTATCAAAAAATTGTGTTCAGCGATGAGGCTCATTTCTTACTGAACGAATACGTAAACAAGCAAAACTGTCGCATTTGGAGTGATGAATAGCCACACGCTATACAAGAATTACCGATGCATCGCGAAAAAACGACAGTCTGGTGTGGTTATGGGCTGTGGTTTATCGAACCATGATATTTTTTTTACCCCAATTGGCTGAGTTGAACTTGGTTGACATGTGGTTTTATCAGGACGGTGCAACATGCCACACTGCTCGCGAAACAATGGATATGTTAAGGGATGAATTTGGTGAGCAACTTATCTCTCGATTTGGCCTTGTGAGTTGGCCCCCAAGATCTGGCGATTTAAAGCCTCTTGATTATTTCTTGTGAGGTTATGCCAAGTCGTTAGTCTATGTGGGCAAGCCGAACACTATTGAAGTCTTACAGGATAACATAACACGCGTTATTCGTGGAATATAGGCCGAAATACTCGTAAAAGTAACGACAATTTGGACCTTCCAAATGGACATTTTGAGATGGAGCCGTGGAAAACATTTACATGAAATTATCATTAAAAATTAAATGGCAAAGACCATTTTATCGATTCTAACAAAAAAATTTAATATATAATGCAAATTTTCGTGCTTTATTCGATTGAATATGTTATTTATAAAAAATTAATTTTTTAAACAAAGTCGATGATTTCTCCGCATTAACTTGGATTTCTTTTCCTGGTAGATCAACTATCACAAATTTATATTCTCCTGGTGAATATTGCACTTCATCTTTGAAACACGGTAGTCAAGTTGAGACTGTGTTTAAATATATTTCTAAGGCTTTTGATAAGATATTGCACCATATACTGAATTTTAAATTAAAGTTAAAATAAAGATAAAATCATATTTAACGTATTTAAGTTGTTATTGAGGAGACTGAATCCTTTTCATATATTCAAGCTGTAGGTGTGCCACAAGCAAGTATACTTGAACCATTCTTATTCACACTATTTATTAATGACATATCTACTTGTTTTTATGTCAAAATTTTTGCTTTATGTGGATGATGTAAAAGTATTTTTACAAGTTTCTACTGTCAATGATGTTTCAGATCTTCAAAAGGACATAGACAGTCTTAATAATCGGTGCCTTTTAAATAAGCTTTCATTGAACACGGATAAGTGTTATGCCTCTCCTAAATGACGCATAAAACTCAAATAATATAATTTCTGTATCGTCTGATATTCTGGCAAAAATTGCGAGCGGACAACATCGCAACGAGCACAGAAAACAGTTACCATTATCCAGAGTTAGGAACGACTTTGACATAGCCTTTTCGATTTCTGCTCAGTTGGAAGGGTCATTCCGCAGCTTGTTGACTGGTTTGCATGTCAAAATCATAAATCAATGTCTTGTCACCAAATATAATGCATTTTAAGAATGAGGCTTTGAATTAGCTCAGAATTAGTCAAGCGGCAATGTGTTTTATAGCTAAGCTGTCATATATAATAGTACGAATTGATTCGTGAAGCACACAAAGCTATTTAGCGACAATCTCTTTTAAATTTGAACAATATTTTATAATCTACGTGTGGCCAGAAATCATAGGGATCATAGATTTTAAAGCGACGAGTTTTTTCGGAAAAATTGGTACCAATGAGATTTTATATTTCAAAATAAAGTTGATTGATTCGTTGGTGACCAAACGCTGGAGTTTGTGCTAAAGGAGGAAAGGTCGGTTGGTGTTAGCGTTTGGAGAGAGTTTGATGATAGCGATTGACGTGGATTCCAATCGATCTTCAGCGAAGTTATGGTTGTTATGATGTGGATTATATCTTTGGCAGATTTCACTTGGTTTGCGGTAGCGAGTTAGCTCTAGAAATTGAGTATAGCCTTATTTACAATCTTTCATACAACGATAAATTGTATTAGGATTTAGGTAGGAAGAGAAAACCAGAGATTAAACCCCAACGGATTAGAACTAGATAAGAGATCTTTAAGGGTAACAGGTTATACCTTTCCAAAAACCGCTTAGGAAATGATTGGTGAACAACGGAAGTTCTGTTCACGTTACAATAGGTAAATTTAATGTTGAATTCGAGATGAGGGTAGCAAATGACTACTCGCTATGATGTGATGCAAAGAAGTGCCATTTTTGGCATACTAACTTAACTTGTCACTTTACAATTTATCTTTTTACAATTCATTAATCAATTCACAATAGGTAAGAAGTAAATTTTATACCATAGTTAAACAAAAGCAATTCACGATTGAAAGGACGTACATTGATTTGCAATTCAAATTAAGTACATTTGTAAAGTACAAATTGAGTATAAACTAATTTAATTTCAAATTATTATAAGTAAGTATAAACGCTGTAAGTTTATACAGTTGGCAATGTCAACGTCGTCAATTCTTCAACTTTTAGACGATGGTTTAGGGCACTAAACTTCGTATTTGATTGAGGCTGATGTTTCTTCAGTGTCTTCTCCAATTTCCAAACTCTTTTTGGTATCCTCTGTTTTATGCCACCTGCAAACATTTCTTTCCCACAAAGTCTGCGCATAGAAGGCATTTTCCAAGATTTTAAACATTTCGTGCCAAAAATTTCAATTCGTTTAAAAATATTTAGGCACAACTTGAAAGGTCTATCTTATATACATAACGCGAATGTTAGTTCAGAAGTTGGATTGGCAAAAATAACTACTGCGTTTATTTGCTTACCAAGATGTGACACAATAATGTTGCTAAAATATATTTAGAGGAGATTCATCTTTTTCAATATAGGACATTACAGGCACACATGCGTGTAATTAATTAATATCTGTTAAAAATATATACCAAATATTGAAAAATCTAATATACGAGTATTTAGAAAAATACGCCTAGAGCCTATTGCAGTTATAATTGAAGAATGCTCAACGCAATGAAAGTGGAAATGAGGTTTGAACAAGCATTTTGTTAGTTATTGTTTTATATCCCTTCCACAACTTTAAGAAAAGTTCATAACCAGCCTTCGAAATTCGCTTTCTCTCAACAGTTTTCAATTCATCAGCTTTTTCTTACAAATGTTTCTTACATGCTTTCTTGCTTTAAGTTTCTTGGCTAAATCATTTTCTATGCTGGAAATCTAAATTATTTGGCAATCGACAACGTACGAGGTGTGATCAGGAAATAACCGTTATTTTCTATTTTTCAAAAAGTATTTTTCAAAAAAGTATTTCAGTTTTGGGAAGAGGATAAAGTCTGCGGGGGCCAAGTCCGCATGATTGCGGTTTTGTTTTTGGTCAAAAACTCACGCACAAGCATCGATGTGTGAGCTGGTGCGTTATCATGGTGCAAAATCCATGATTGTTTTCCCACAATTCTATGCGTTTCTGACGAATTGCTTCGCGCAAACGGCGCATAACTTCAAGGTAGTATTCCTTATTGACCGTACGACCTTGTGGCAAAAATTTATGATGCCCCACGCCATTGCAATCGAAGAAAACAATGAGCAAAGCCTTCACATTTGACCGAACTTGACGTGCTTTTTTCGGTCTTGGCTCTTCTGGATACTTCCATTGGGATGATTGGGCTTTGGTTTCAATGTCATAGCCATGATTCGTCACCAGTTATGACCTTTTTGCGGAAATCTGGATCGTCGTGGACGATGGTCAACAACTCCTGAGCGATGTCCATGCGACGTTGTTTTTGTAATACAAGTTTTCAGAATTATTTGACTTTTAACCAACATTTGTTGTGTGCAATTTAAATATATTCGTATATGCATGTTGTAAATGTACATACGAGTATTTAGTAGAATAAGTAGGGTTTCATTGTCACATTGCTTTTGATTGCTATCTCTTGCATACTTAAATAACAAAAAGTTAAAAACCAAGCGTTTCCTCTTTAAAGTCGAGTTTCTGCGAAATCATTCTCCTATCTGATTGCCGAATTAACCAATATTTCCTGAAAAGAATCATAAAATTCGTATCCACGTCATAACATCATAAGCCTTCAACAATTTATCCACTGTCTGAATGCAATCAGCGCTTCTTTAGTTGCCTAAATAGATTTTGCACCATAAAAAACAACTTTTGCTGTGTCTTTTTCTGCTTCATTCAATTTTTGGGAGTTCATCGAGGCGAACAATGTTCTGTATTTATGATCCAACAAAAACTCTTGTAAATCAATAAAAGTTTAAAGTCCATATACATAATAGCTGCGCTCCAGAACTTTTTATAGTAGTAAAAATAGATAAAAAAAACAGTCGTAAAACTATAGAAATGAAAAACTAGCAAAAGGAGTGAAATTTCAACAAATTTTGTGCGACTGAAAGAATATTCGTTCAATATTTCCTCTGTTCCAAAGACTTTAAATACGATAAATTTGATTTTGCTTTCTTTATATTTAAAACAGCCATTCACTTAAAACATTAATTCGTTTCTTAGGTGGAACGAAACTAGAAACTTATTCAAACTTGTTTTTCGTCTAATTCTCAAAGTGTTTTATTGGGTACTGCAGTTAAGAATGTTTGTCATCTTGGTGTGTCTTACGCAGCTCTTGCGCTTCTGGATTCTGGTTCTGAAGGCACTTTTATGTCAAAACGATTGTATAAACTTCAACATTTTAGCCATAATTTTAAGATTATATACATATTTGAATTTACCATTGAATTTATATTAAAATTAGTCTTTTTTGTACATTAAAATGTACTTTTGTAAGAATATTATTGTGAATGAACTCAAATTTTTGCCCCTGAAGTGTTACATAACTGCATTGAGTGAAAATATGTGCACTAAATGTAACTGGATTCTGAATTGTAACATATGAAATTAAATGTTGTCTAAAGTTTTGTAATAAGAAAAAATCACTTACAAATCACATCTCAACTGGTAAGCCCAACTCGTTGCCTGAATAAATCTCCTTTGAATTGACACTAATTCTAATTCTCGTCCTTTATTTATCGCTACTTGTAATTTCTGCACGATCAATTTGATTAATTCACATGACTGTGAAATTATATGATCCAAATTACAAGTTTCAATTTTCAGTTCTCTGGTAGAAACCAACTGTGAATTTGGTCCTCCTAAAGATCATCGCTATTGGATAATTCGCAATACAGTCCAACATTTACATTTAACAACTATAACGAGAGAGGTATCAAATTGATTAGAAGATTCCCTGCTACTCCTTCTGGTTTCATATCAGTCATCTCTATCAATCTATCACCACCTCTGTACAACGATTGTTTAACATTCTGCAGTTACCATATAAGCGAACGAGCGCAACAGTTTCTGGGCTAAACAATTTAGTTTCTGGTAATGTTAACAAAGAATGTACATTTATTGTTCGTTCGAGGTTTAGAGAAGATTTTGCGATTTCAGTGAAAGCCTTAGTCATTTATAAACTTTCTGACAATCTTCCTTCGCATTCAATTTCTCTCTCTTCCTTTGCAGGTCTTCCAGAAATCGAGTTGACTGATGCCCACTGCGAACAAAAGTTCGCATATTGATATTCTTATTGGAGGTGACTCCCTCACCTCCATTCTTCTTTCTAGTTCGCGGCGAGAAGTCTGTGGATCTCTTATGACCCAAGAGACTGTCTTCGGATGGATTCTGACCGGCCCGGTGGGTCTTTCTTAATCCAGTTTGAGAAAAATTGTTTCGAATTTCTGTGAAATCTCCTTAGATAAGGAGATTTCACGCTTTTGGGAGGTAGAGAATGTTCCACGGAATAACTTCATGTCTCCATCTGATAAATTGTGTGAAGATTTGTTCAGATCCACCACGAAAAGAAATAATGACGGCAGATATGTAGTGTACTGGCCATTCAAGGAATGGTTTCCGAGAGACTTGCATATCTGCTGCCATCATTTCTCATAATCATCAACATTTTACTTCGACAATGATCAGATAAAGAGTGAGGAAGAAATATAATGTACGACATCAGGAAGACATCTTTTGAGCAAGCAAGCAGCACCAGCATAACGATAGCTCTGCTGGTGCATGTTATAAAGGGTGTCCCAACAAAAACGCAAGATTTAAATGACTAATCCAGAAATTGAATTGTTTCTCTAGCTGTATGAAATGTGGCGCTGTCTTGTTGAAACCACATGCCCTCTACATTCATTTCTTCAATTCTAGGCACGAAAAAACTGGTTATCATTTCACGATACCGAACACCATTAACTGTTTGCGCTTGGCATGCCTCATTTTCATAAAAAAAGGTCCAATGATTCCTCCAGCCCATCCACACCACACAGTGACACGTTGAGGATGTATTTGCTTCTCGTGTATTTGCTCACTCGCTGGATAGTGGATTTGGAGACACCAATATGCTGAGCTCGGTGTCGAATTAAGGTGGATGGAGTTTGAACGACATCATCACGTACAGCTGCGACATTTTCGGTTGATCGACCTGGTCGAATGCGCGTTGTTGTCTTTACATCACTAACAGACCCAGTTTTGGCAACTTTACCCATTAATATCTTTACAGTTAACTCTTTTGGAGCATTATTGTGACCTCAAATTGATTGCAATTTGCGAACTGTAGCCGCAAAACTTTCACCATTTTGGTAAAACAAATTCACAATGAGAATGCGTTGTTCATTCGTATAGAGCTTCATTTTTACTAACCTCGTACCTTCTACTAGCAAACAATAACAATTGTTCAAATGTCAAACAATGACACTTCGAATGGTGCCAAATTTAAATCTTGCGTTCTTGTTGCGACACCCTTTATAATAATTAGCGCGTTCTATAAGCTTTGCCTTTTTATTTCGTTATGTAAAAAAGTAGTATGGTTGCCACATGAATGGAAACTGGAGGAAAACCAAGATTTTCGTCTTAATTGGATTAAAACATAACGAAACAAATATTTTGGTTCAAGAAAAGGCAGCCAAGCTACTCTAGCTTGCTGGAACATTTGTAATGTGTACGGTTTGGATGTCTAAAAGGAATACAAACGCCCAGTATTGGTTTAAGAAATTTCGTTCCGGGAATGTCACACTGAAAGATGACCATTCGGTTGGTCGAATGAGGTTGATGGGTACGAACTGAAAACTGTTATCGAGTCGCTTCGAGCTGTTTCTCTTCGAGAAGTTGCATAGAGGCTGAAAACGACTTATTTCATCATTAAAATTCGTCTGAAGCATATTAGCGTAACATTTGTGTTGTTCACAGGAAATCCACTTAACAAAACTGATAAGCGCTTGCAATTTATAGCTTAAATGACAACAAAATGCCGTTGTTTTGTACTATATGCATATAAGTGTAATTTCTCTAAGTGTACATTCTATCATGTATGAAATCTCTTTCTCTCTTGTTATGTAAATAAGACCATTGTAGAAGTAGATTTATGTTAAGCAATACTATTCCGTAAATATGTTTGTCTTTGTCGCATCCATTACGTAAATATGTGTTCTCTCATATCTTTTAGCATCTTCTAGAATAAGTAATTTTA
>JAHXMU010000279.1:542882-559414 GCA_019455685.1 Philornis downsi | reverse complement strand
GTTTAAATCATTGGACAATTGACAAAAAATTACGGTTTTTAATTGAAAGTAAAAGCATGTCGATGCTTTTAGAAAAAATGATCCGATAGTCAGTTATGATTGACTTTGTTAGGTGCAAAATATTATATTGTAAAGCTGGGTATCTGTCAATATCAGAACCGTAAAATTTAGCAATATTTTTTTTTATCAGCTTTACATACTTTTTGTGCGAAAATAAGAACTTCTGAATCGACTATGCATCATATTCTCAACTTTTAATTTATTTCTTTAATTTGAAGAAATCTGCAGCTGAAGCGCATCATTGTATAGAAAATTCAAGTTTATTTTATATAACTGAACATTGAGGCCTGAAGGATTGAAGTCGGGATCGCCTCAATTACTGTGGACCTCTTCAATTTAGTCGAGTTCCTCGTGTTAATGCATAAACTAATTAACTTTATATCTTAAGTGTTCTAATACCTATGCCCAATTCTGTAGAAAAAAAAACTTTCAACTCAGCATTATAACAGTGATCTTTCACCCGATGATATTGTCACTTTGCGATGAAGAAACGAGTTGAGAGGTAGTACTCAATCTACAGCAGCTCGCTAAGCATCAGTTTTGGCTTGTTATTTACTATTCCTTAAACTTCTCGCCAACTAAATGTACGCATCCTATGGATATGAAATTAAGATATTGAACACAATTTAACCCCACGTATTTTATCTTTAATTTTTCTCAATCTTGCGAAGCTATAGCTGATTACCACCCCGCATATACACAATGGTTTCGTTTTTTACACCTCTTACTTGACATAAGCCCATAAAAATAAGTCTGGTGCAGTCAGGTCAGGAGACCTTGGGAGCCACCGGAATAGGGAGTTTCTGGATATCAATTTTTTTTTTAACTCTCGTTAGAGCTCCACCATAACCGGTCTGGGTATTTGCTTTATCTTGCTGGAACCAAATGCTGTTGAAACGAATACGTCTCCGACGCAGTTCTGGGTAAAAAAACTCTTTCAACACCTATAAATAACGGTCCCCATTGACACTTACTGTTACACCGTAGCAGGATTTTTGCGCCACCCTGTAGAAGATGTCATCGTGGGTGGCTTGAAAAGTTTACGAATGGTGTGTTTGATGTTGAAAACAATGAACATATCGGTAGACCCAAAGTGTACAAATACGTGAAATTGGAATCACTATTGATATTGGGATTCATGGCAAGCACAAGAAGATGAAGCTGCAATTATATTTGGGGTGACTCAATGTGCAATCATGTATCGGTTAAAATCGTTGAGTACAATTTAAAAGGAATTAAATTGGGTTCTGCATGAACTGTCGCCCTGAAATGGTGTATGTCGATTATGCACTTGCGAAATATTTGGACCTATTGCAGATTGTGGTTATGCAGACAATTACAGAATCAAACCGTTCGGTAAACTGAAGAAGTCTCTTGCTTCCTACAAGTTTATGTATAAATTAATGCTTTCTGCATGCCAGGGTTGAGGCGTTACATGATCTCTTGGCTTGCATAAAGAATTTGTAGAATTAGTAGATTACTGGAAATTATCAAACCAGTAGTTAGAGAGGGGATTCTAAGTCCACCTACCTACGGACTGTATTTATCCGATATACATATCTGTTACCATTGCCAGGTAAGGAAAATAAAGATTTGAGAATCCAACCCCCATCGCCTACTACTACTGCCTTGAATGTTACTCTTTTACTTACGAATGTTACTCTTTTACCTAATATAATTGAAGGCAAATAATAAAACGTATTTTCACTTTAACAGCCCAGTAGTAATGCCAGGTTACACTTGACTTTGGGTTGGAATTCGTTAACCGTTTGGAAAGTTTTGCAAAATGTCTTTTTCCGGTAATTACAAATTCAACAATACTCAGTGAGCGCAAATTGCAAACATTCCTTAACATTTCTTATTGCGCCACTCACCTTTTTTCCACTTTTCGATTTCTTTGAGGCATGTCGGTAATTTATTTACCTATGAGCAACAGCACTATTTCCTTCTATTAAGGATAAGTACATCACACTTACGAACTGGAAAAATGTGTAAATGCCACGACAACTGTACTATTTAAACGTGCCCAGGTTCTTTACTCCGTTCCATTCTACTTAATTGGCATTACGTAAACTCTTATTGTGCAATGGATTAAAAAGAGAAATCCCTCATTGAAAATCTGTGGTATTTAATTCTTAATTAATTTACTCACACATTTTCCTGCTGGTATAAATTTTAATAAGACACATCAACACTACTACTTAAACAAAGCTTGGTAGCTGGCTGATGCCCTCATGATATGGTATAAATTGAATTTCCGTTAAATCAAAGAACTTTAGCCATCATCATCATCATTATCATCATCACCATCATCATTATCATTGATATAGCTGTTGCAGTACGACATTCGCCATTTAGCCATCAAATCTTAATAGTTTCATTGATTACAGAGACCGCCCGGAGGCCAGGGCGCCGCAGGCTCATATTATGTCAAGAGGAATGTAAGGATTCTCAATGTTAATAACGAAATTTAATTGTACTGGTAGACACAGCTAATTGGAATGAATTGGATTTGTAGCAATTAAAGGGAATTACATCACAAACCTACATGTGTGTAAATCTCGGCTTGCAATGATGCCATCCGATGATGTCTTTGTTGCTGATAAGTAGCAGATTTTGGGCAAATCTCAATATGAGGATAAATATTGTGCATGAAAATCTTAGCACAGACATATCATGATGATAAATAATTACGTTTAATTCCCTTATATTAGCAATGTTTTGGATAGATGGGTAAACAAGCACCAATTCAAAAGTTTGTTGATAAACTTAACCACGAAAAAGGGGAGATATATAGAATAAAAATGATTATTTAACTAATAATTACAATTAACTGTTGTTAACGAACAGTCGCTGGCAGAAAAACAAAGCAAATTTCGTCTTTTGGTTCGACTGATACTGACTATGTATGGAAAAATGTTGCAATTTTACAATCTTTCCTCCAACGCAAAAAAATGCGCGCGAGAAAAGTTAAAAAAGAAGATAATTGAAAAAAAAGAAAACAAATAATAACACAAAGAAAAACAAGTTATAAATATAATAATAATTTAACATAAATATACCAACAATAGTGATAACAAAAGAAAATTTGTTAAGTCACGGGTTATATATTTAGTGGTTTCCAAACCACCGGTTTGGCAAGGCTGTCAGCTGTTAAATATCTGCCATCTGAAGTGTTATTTATCTAGTAAAAAGTTTGCCATTTACGAATACATATTGTTTAATAACCGAAGAATGCGTAAAAATAGTTAAAACTTACTACAAAAGTAGTGATTCCAACCTGGGAACTTTTTTTTATAATACGTGGTGATTATGGTCGTCATAATCGACTTACTGTGCCAGGAAGTAACAAGATTATGAAGACATTTGAAGAGATCGGAAGCGTTACAGATATAGTCAGGCCTCAGCATCAGCGCATAGTATGCGCTGCCGAAAATATCACTTCTTTTAGTGAAAGTATTTCGAATAATCCGAATTTAAAATCAGAGCACTATGGCCGTGCAATAATTGGTATATGTAGGTATATATATATATATATATACAGGGTGGCCCAGAATGAACGAAGTGGTGCGAATTCCTTATAACTTTTTTATTATAATTTTTTTTTTTTCTTTTCTTTTTAGTATTTTGTAAAGAAGACTTTGAGAATTTATAATGGAGCAATACACAACTGAACAACGTGCCCAAATCGTTGAAATTTACTTTGTAAATCAACGGTCCATTGTGTTGACTCAGCGTCCATACCGTCGTCAATTTAATGTGCGGGTTGCACCCTCTCAGTCAACAATAAACCGTCTTGTTGCAAATTTTCGAGAACAAGGAGCAGTAAGGAACCTTCCTGGTGCTGGCAGACGACGAACGGTGCACACGGATGACAATATTCAAGTGGTACAGGAGAGTATTCAGAAGGATCCACAAACATCAACCAGGAGACGTTCGACACAACTTGGCATCTCAAGAGGGTCGCTGCAGCGAATTTTGCATAGCATAAGAATGTTTCCATACAAAATTCAAATTGCCCAAGAATTGAAACCGACAGATTACCAGCAACGACTTGACTATGCAATTTATTTCCAGCAAAAAGCACAAGAGAATCCTAATTTTATTCATAACTTAGTTATGAGTGACGAAGCCCATTTCCAATTAAATGGGTTCGTTAACAAGCAAAACTGTAGGATATGGGCTACGGAAAACCCGAGAGTACTTCATCAACGACAATTACACCCAGTTAAGTGTACTGTTTGGTGCGGTGTTTCTTCAGAAAGGATCATTGGCCCATATTTTTTTGAAAATGAACGAGGTGTTGCCATTTCCATCAATGCTAATCGATATCGGGCCATGTTGGAAAATTTTGTAAGACCAGCCGTAGAAAACCATCCGCAAATATGGTTCCAACAGGATGGAGCCACAGCGCACACTGCGAGGGCCACAATGGCTCTTTTACGCGACATATTTGGTAAAAGAATAATTTCGCGTACAAGCAATTTTAATTGGCCTCCGCGTTATCCGGATTTAACCCCTCCAGACTTTTTCCTTTGGGGTTATTTAAAAGGGAAAGTTTATGTTAATAAGCCCAGGACTATTGACGAATTAAAATCCAATATTCGAGACGAAATTAACAACATAACACCGGAAATTTTGCGAAAGGTCATGACAAATGTGTTGGAAAGAGCACATTTGTGCGAAGGAGAAAATGGCCACCACTTGCGGGATATCATTTTTAATAACTAATCTAAAAATATTCCATAAATTTACTGTATTTAAAAAAAAAAAAAAAAAAAAAAATTAAAAAAATATGTCTTAAATAAAAAGTTATAAGCAATTCACACCACTTCGGTCATTTTGGGCCACCCTGTATATATATATAGATTCAAATTTACTTATTTTGTTAGCGAAAGACTGAAATTACTTCCTTTCGAACAAAGTAGTTGCTCTCATTTTTCTATTCGTTATTTATAATGTTATTTATAATGACAACTTTCAAGTCAATGACAATTCAGAAAGAAGATATCATATTCTCTATTTAGATCTTCGTATATGTTTTACACGTATAGAAAAATATTTTAGTAAATTATTTGTAAAAGATTAACATTTCTTGAGACTTAGACAACCAAAGACTCAGATAGTTATGTTCCCATTTCGGTCTTTACTAAACATTTAAAAAGGGTTTTGAATAAATTGGTCTATTTGTATTAATAGATGTTGAAGTACAAAATATGGGAGAGCCAATTTTAAGCTTTAGGGCCAATTAATAAAAAATAGACTAACTTAATCAATACCCCTTTCAAATGTTTAGTAAAGGATATTTTAAATATTTTGTATATTTTGAAGATTTTGAATATCTGGAACACTTTGAAATTTTGTATATTTTAAAGATTTTGAATATTTTGAATATTTTGAACATTATTAATATTTTGAATATTTTAAACATTATTAATATTTTTAATACCTTTAATATTTTGCATATTTCGAATATTTTAAATACTTTGAATGTTTTTAATATTTTTGTTATTTTGGATATTTTGAATACTTCGAATACTTTGAATGTTTTTTATATTTTCGTTATTTATATTTTCGTTATTTTGGATATTTCGGATATTTTGAATATGTTAACTATTTTCAATATTTTTAATATGTAGAATATTTTGAATATGTAGAATATTTTGGATATTCTAATATTTTAAATATTTTGAATTCTCTAAGTAATTTAAATATTGTGAATATTTTGAACAATTAAAAAATTTGAATATCTTGAATATTTTGAATAATTTAAATATTAGGAATATTTTGAATATTTCGCTGTATTTAATATTTTTTAAATATGTTTCTATCAATGTTTGAAATATTTTTGGCTGCGTTGTGTAAACGGTTTGGACGATCCAATCTCAGTCTGCATATATTACATTTAAATTCTGCATTAAAATTTTCTACGTTTAAATTCTGTTAAGGAAGTATAGACAAAACCATTTCTTTTTTTTTTTCTTCGAGGAGCACTAGTTGACTCCATTCCCAAAAGTGTTCCTTCTTTTAGTTGCTTTTAAAGTGATTATTTTATGTTTTGTGCCATTTTTACTACTGCGAGTTGTTAATCATAAAACATACCATATGGGTAGTCAGCGTAATTTATGGCTGTATAAGAGAACACAGAAATTTCTGCATGCGAACCTTTTTGATGAAAATTATATGTGTGAACATCGGCATATTTTTATTTACATGCATGCGCATAAATTGTGTGAATAATTTTCGTCCGAATGGGAACATTCATATTTCAAACAGAAATTTAGTTTGGCTTTGATGTCAACATTTGTGCTGGGGTTTTTACGCTTTTAATTCGAGTGTGCGGCAGCGCCTAATACACATACACACACACACACACACACACCCCCATTGTCATTTTCACTCTAATTAGTCTATTTCATATGTAAAATTCATTCGAGAAGAACAGAAGTGTCCGTGGCTTGACACACAGCGATTTGTTAGAGCATTTGTTAGGATGTGTTTAATGCATATGTATTTATCTTATTTTGGCTTTCTCGCTACGTCATCTTCATAGTCATCAAAATAATTACAAATGCTAACTAATTATTTGCTTTTACATAGAATTCTGTTGAAAAGATATGTTAAGAAAGTGCCAAAGAATATCGTTGCGGTTTTCGTTTGATGTAGGCTGTTATATGTCAAGAAATGTGGATAATTCACAGTCTCGAAAATGTTGCAAAATGAAGAGAATGAGTGTGATTAATGAAAAGGTGGTATTAGATGGTTTTAGAAAGAATTCCAACTGAGTAGGTACTACATATAAGATTAAGTAGTGTAATTTTTTCAAGGCTCATTACATCTATTGGGACGAATGTTCTACATGATATACTGTAAGGTTCCATTTCTGGAAAATGGCTGTAAGGTACCAGCTATAAAAATATTTGTAGGCGTTTTCATGTCAATTCTTACAGTTGAAACTGGAAGTTATTCGATTTTGATAAAACATAGTCTGCCGTAAAGCGTCAAAGAATATGCCTACTTAGGCAAGTATTATCAAGTCTACATTTGACGAAAGCTGTATGTTACGTATATCGATGAAATAGGCATTATTGACTAAAAAATTAGGAAGTGTTACTGCAGCCTTCTCAAGCATTGAGAAAGATTTAGAAAAAATGGGGTTGGTGGTAAACGAGAACAAAGTTATTCGTTTTAACGAACAAAGATGTTACGGATGTTACTAAGGGCTAGCCATGGTGGTCAGGTGAACAAATGGTAAAAACGTAAGAACAATTCAGAAGTAGGACTATTTTTCAAAAGTTGGACATAGTCTTGTTTACCCAGTAGAAAATGAGAATTCAGGGAAGTAAAAAGATCCGCTGATCGTGGTCAAGTTGATAATTATCGATGAATTTAACAAGGGTTTGTCATAGGAGTGATGCAGATGTTTCTGATACCTTTTCACTGCCTTTTATTTTCATGACAATTTACTCCTTTTAATCAGAATTGACATAACGAGTTATTTTGCATTATTAGTGAAAAACAATTTTAAACACAAATATCAAGTTTTTGCATCGGAAACATAAAAAAAGTACTAAAAATGTTTCGAATAAAGTTAACATGTATAACGTGTCGGTTATAACGGCTTTATTTCATCGATTCCTTTAGTATAATTAAAAAGAGCTTCCTAAGAAGCGAAAAATATGCTTATATAGCATTTGCCAAAGCTATGAAAATACTACTGTTTGGAATTACTTCCACCTGTTTTGCTGGATACTGAACTAATCTGTACCAGTATCAACTTATCGCTGAAAAGCTGGGTATAACAACAATTTTTGTTTCTTTTACACAGCTCATCGTCTGTGCCCATTTTTCAAGTAAATCAACCTTATTTTTATACTTTCATTTGAAATTTCTAAAAATGTTACACTCAGAAGAAAACATCTAAAATACTATGTATGTTTCGACTAAATGCCTTTCATAACTTTTAAAGTCCATTGAGCGACGTTTGTCTCTCTGGCTGGGGGGATCGATGCTGGACTCGATAGCGGTACCAAATCTTCCCTAAACTTTTTGAAATCTAGTTTAGCCCAATATATTGCCAAATCGTAGCCTGGAATTGTATATGAGCTATATCGGCTTAACCCTTTTGGTAATCCCCATAAAAATTTCAGAAATTCAGTTTTTCCACCATAAATGGTGTATGAACCATGTATATCGACCTAACCATTTTGGTACCCCCCATAAAAATTTCAGAAATCCAGTTTTTTATTTAATCCCCATACAAATTTCAGAAATTCAGGTTTTTCTACCGTAACTCCGCATTCGAGAAATTTAAATTTTTGTCCATTGCATTTGTTTAGACTGCTTGACAAAATTTGAACAAATGGGTAAATTAACCAAGCATCTTTTAAAATCTTTTTTACAAAAGACCCATTTATTCGATGTATTTTTAAATTCATATCATAGAACGTGATTTTCGGTAAGTCTGATTCATTATGAAACTAAATGTCCGCGCATTTGTAACTGTTGAAATTTATATGATGTTGTAAGAAACAGTTTTGCAGATAGGTTGTAAAGTGGTTTACGTTCAGTGGAACCACATGCTCGCCACCTATAGTACGTTACTTGTACTTGCACTGTAACAATATTATTGTACTTTAACAATATTAAGAGATAAATTCTGCTGCCACCTACCTAAGCATGAATCTGCTCATGTTTCTTTATAAACTGAGCTGATTACATAGATAAATTTTGTAATATTGTCTAAAATAATATAATGGTTTCGCCTAAGTGCTAAGGCAACAAACAGCTTCATAAGGTTTAGGGGAATATCACCAATGGGAAAATTTTGTATTAGGAAACACTTAAAATAGTAGGTAATTCCTTTAATAAGTTTTGAACATTTATCTATTATATGGTGGAAAATGTACCTATTTATTCTTGCAATGTTGAAAATTTTCAGATACAATTTTACTTAACAGGTAAATTGAAAAATTGTAGTAGTACTTTTATGTTATCCATACAAAATTACCTGTTTTTTTTCTAAATTCAATCCTTCCTCTGAAGTTTTTAATCGGTATGCTATATTCTTGGCCAACATATTAGCTTGCAATTTTCTGTAAATTCTGAGAAAAATTGATCAAGTAATCGCGTCCCTTCTGATACCTTCCAAGACTACATTGACCTAACTCTTATAGTATCCCCCAGATTTTCAGAAATGTAGTTTTTTCTACCGTAACTCCACATTCGAGAAATTCAAATTTTTGTCCATCGCATTTGTTTAGACTGCATGACAAAATTTGAAAAAATTCAGATATTAACTACGCTTCTTCTAGAACCTTTCATACAAAGGGCCCATTTAGTCCATGTATTTTTAAATTAATATCTCTTACATGGTTGCTCTAAATTTAGTGAAATTTGGTGGACACCGAACGTTTGCGAAAGTTAGGTTTTACAATAAAAATGGTCCCCTTCTGGTACTTTCCGTACAAAATGACTGGTATTTTCTAAATTTAATCTTTCTTCTGTAGTTTGTAATAGGTTGGCTAGATTCCCGTCCAATATATTAGCTTACAATTTTCTGTAAGTTCTGAGAAAAATTGAATAATCAAAGCGGCGTGGAAGGTATCAGTTCCACGCCGCTTTGATTCATATATCGTCAGCTTCATATCTTTCTAGCAGTTATACTAAATGTAGTTAAATATGGTGCGTTTGATGAAGTAAGTTCAGGGAATGAAAACAATAGGCATTCCCACATCCTTCTGGCATCTCTATTACACATTGGCCGATTTATCGAAATTTAATTTTTCCGCTGCAATCCCTAATTCGTAGACTGTAGTCACTTCCATTTTTGGCAGCTATGTTGTGTTGTAATACTTCGAAAATTACAAATAATTAAACGGATAGCTGGTTATGCAAATGTTCTTACATCATATATCTCTATCAATTCCACTAAATTCATTACAATTTAAATTCAGCGTAACGACAGGGTTGTTGTTACTGTCATTATTAACAACTCATTATTAAAGAATTTAGTGACTTCCCGCGTCCATTCTGACACCCCTTACATTTTTCTACCAACGCAAAATAATCTCAGCTCCCTTGACTGAAATTTCTATGCTGGTGTCCTATTCACATTTTTCAACAGTCACTTCCAAAGTAAAGGCGATCCTTTGAAAAGTACATGAGCTGTGATAGCAGTTTATGGCATCCATTAATTACTATCGGTTAAAGTTTCTAATTTATGAATTTCTTCAAAGATGTGTTTAGGTCAGAAAGTTTTGTTTTAGTCGCTCATTTTCCTCCCCATTGTCATCAAATTGTGAGATATGCCCCTTTGATTTCAACAATTTCGGTTACTTTTTAATAAAAAGTAAAAAGAGAATTCGATAAGACCGGTCTAACAACAAACTTCAAATATTTATTTTAATTTTAATCTAAAAATTGACTTATCAAAATCAGTTAAAAGAATTAGGACTCGAATTTGATTTGTTAAAAAAGACCACTCTATCCCATAGTGCTACGATCGAGAATATACAAAGTGGGTCCTAAGTAAGAACACCTAATTTTTTCATAGGCAAAAATATAAAATTCGTAGGATTGAATACAATGATCAAAAACGATAATATATCAATTCCAGATAACAAACATGTGAGACAGCTCTGAGATTTCTAATATTTTTTCACATCTATGGAACAAGGCTGCTGCCTCACACAAATCATTATACACGGTGGCGCACCAATTGCGCTACAAAAAGAATTTCAAATAGCTTTGTTTAATCTATGTATTTCATTTGTTTTTTATCCTTTATTGCACACAAATTTCAATTTTATTTTATATAACTAATTGGTTTTGAAAACGATAGACAATAATTGAAGCGATCCCGACTTCAACCCTTCAAGCCGCAATGAATTATTTTCTGATCAGGTACCACATATGTCCAACACCTGATCAGAAAATAATTCATTGCGGCTTGAAGGGTTGAAGTCGGGATAGCTTCAATTATTGTCTATCGTTTTCAAAACTAATTCGTTATATAAAATAAAATTGAAATTTCTATGCAATAAAAGATGAACTGTTTCAATTCAGTCAAATTAATTGATTTCGTTTTGTGCACTTCTTGCTTGACATAACCCCATAAAAAAAGTCTGGATCAGTCAGGTGACCTCGGGTGTCAGCAGAAACTGAAGTTTGTGGGTATTAATTTGTTTATAAATTTTTGTTGGAGCTCTGCCAAAATCGATCTTACTATGTGCACAATCGCTCGATCTTGCTGCAACCAAATGCTGTTGAAACGGATACGTCGTCGGCGCAGTTTTGGGTAAAAAAAACTCATTCAACATCTCCGAATAACAGTTCCCATTGACATTGACATTGTGTTTGTAGCACCCTGTACTTTAACATCATCTATAGAAACAACTAATTGCAAAGTTCATTTATTAATTGGAAATTCTTTTGTTTTTATGATCTTCTATCACACCCCTCGTAAACTTCCTATACTTATTGAAAATAAAAGACCCCTCTTGGAAAATGTCATTGTACCATGGTTGGTCACAGTGTTGCCATACACAGAAGCCATGCATGCATCGCTAGAATAATCCATTCAATGCAGTACTTTATGTCCTTTTCGTCAAACTGAACGAACGTTTGTGTGAGTGCACGAAAATATTATTCTAACGGAGGCCAATACGCACACATACACACGCAAACAGCAATGCAAATACATCAACAAAATTGATGGCAAGCAAAGAGAAGTAAACGAACACAGACACACACACACACAATGAATAAATATTGATCTACTCCGTTTTAATATAACTGAATGGTGGTTGACGAACTGGTATGACAACACAGAAATACAAACATTTGCCCCCAACATGCATGTGAACAATACCAAGAACTTATACTTCGATACACACACACACACATGTACTATCAGTTGTATAGTTTTTGGTTATACAATAACACTCATAAAATATAAAAGATTTTCTCTATATATATTTTTTTATGTGTTATGAAAAATATATAATTTTATGACAACCAATAAATTATGTTTGTCATTTTTATCGTTAATATCATGAAGAATATATTGAATCGAAGCAAGATTTTTAGGAGAAACGAAGGAGACGACACTGAAATGCTGCATTTTATTTTAAAGAATTTCAATTTGTCTTCATTATATGTAGAATGATTTACTACTATGCGAATGGGCGCCAAGTAGAGGGTTTCACAAGCAACTATTTACATTAAATGACCAAGATTTTAGCAAATTCCGAAATTAATTTTGATTTGTATTATGGGGACTCTGTTGTAACTTCAAAATTTTACTGAATTAATCAAATTTATTGCCCAACAGCGGGCCAAGTTATGTTTAGGATTCAATATAATGGCAATACTTAAAACAAAATGTTAGCTATTATCGGCAACGATAAATTAAAATTACAAAATGTAAACGGAAAAATATATTTGTTGTTTTGCTTTAAACAGTAACAGTAACGACCAGTCAATACAAAAAACTTTGTATGGAGAACTGATGGTCTTTTGGAATGTTTTATTATTTTTAATGACTTGGATATTATGAAAATAATTAGTCAAACTCGAAACCGTTTTGATTTAAATATCTAGTAACAATTTGAGCAAACAATTTTGAATATGTTAGTTTTTAAATTTATTGTCAATCTTCCATGTAATGTGATTTTACTTCTAAATACGGTTTAAGATCGTTTTAACTCGAATATTAGGAATTATTTATTATTGCTGTTAGAGTATAATTGAAAAATTTGCCAGTTGGCTGGTTGGATAGCTATTTCAATATTCCCCAAAATGTTCGACAACATTTTGAATTTGAATATTTTGAATATCTTTAATATTTTGCATGTTTTGAAAATTGTAAATGTGTTGATTTTTTTGACAATGTAAAATATTTTGAACTAGCCAAAGGATGGCTGGTCCGTACCACCCCATCCTATGCACTAAATGTAATTTTGCTTCTACTACCCCTGGACATATTTAGTATGCAGACTGCCGCAGCTACGGCAGTAAGGCTAAGATAAGAGAGCTGTCACCGTGATCAAACAGTGGTTATGGTCACAGTGTGATCCTTAACATTTTGCTTGACATAACAGGCATCATAGAGTACACTCTGGCTGAACCACTGTTCGACAAGAAGTACCATATACATATACCAGATAGAGATAGGTGGAAATGTGAACTTCTGGTACAAGACTGTATGTCGACTTCTACACCGGCGGCTCAAAATTAAATAATCAGGTAGGTTTTGGGGTCCACCAAAAACCTAAGGCTAAGTATAACAAGAAGACTGTGTCCCAGGAGTCACACAGGCTTTATAGCATGAGAAGTTTCCAGAACGCATAATTTTACGTATTGGCGACGTCAATTGGCCATCAAGATTATTCCATTTGACGCCGTTAGCTTTTTTTTTCGTTCAATTAGTATGCTGAACTGTCTGGACAAGATCTTTGAAAGGATAATTCTGGAAAGAATAAAGGAACACGCGGAAAATAACTGGGTTTTAAAAGGGAACAATTTTGCTTCCGGAAACAGCATTCGACAATACACCAAATAAAAAGAATTGTACCTATATATACGGTTTTAAGCAACAAAAGACATCGGAAAAGTAGTGGAATGGTTTTTCTAAATATAGAAAAAGCCTTTGATACCATATGGCATGATGGGCTAATATATAAACTTAACAATTTTGAATTTCCTGTTTATTTACAAAAGATGGTAAGAAGTTTTTTGGCCGACAGATCATTCATTGTTAGTGTCAACGAAGAGGAGTCCGCACCCCGAGGTTCGGTTTTGTCTCCTACTTTGTACGCCATATTCACATCAGATTTTAAATTGCTTAAAAATGAGGCTATAGCATTATATGCGGATGACACTGCCATAATGTCAAGTGGAAAAGTTTCAAATGCAATTGTTAAGAATATGAAGAAATCACTAGCTCATATTGGAAAATATTTCACGAAATGAAAAATGAAAATAAACGAAGGAAAAACACAAGCTATTATTTTCCCTTTCAATAAATCGCCAAAACGTAACCCCTTGCTCAAACTCAATATAGCCGGTACTGATATTCCTTTACAAAATTCAGTGAAATATCTGGAATTAATACTTGACAAACACTTGAACTTTAAAGAACATGTTTTAAGTGCGGCAAACAAAGCTATAAAATGTGGACGAGCGTTATTCCCTTTACTTAACCGTAGATCTCATTTAAACTCAAAATATAAACTGCTCATTTACAAAATGTGCATTCGTCCAATCATGATGTATGGCTGTCAGGTCTGGTCTAAAAGATGTGCGAAAAGTCATTTGAAGAAACTCCAAGTCATCCAAAACAAGAACTTAAAACAGATACATGGCTTAAACATGAGGTATTCAACCCGTCGCATACATGATCGTTTTAAGGAGGATATATTACATACTTACATTAGCAAAATAAATGACAAATTCGAGAATCAAAACAGGCTATCGCATCATAGATTGTTGAAGAATCTAGAAGAATAACTGTGATATCTCTTCCTAAAGGTTTTATCCTATCTTTTTCCTTTAATTGTTTTCTCTTTCATAGACAAAGATTATTATTTGAAAAATAAAATATCTTCTTTTGCTGCAATACTTTTAGTTTTAACTGATGTATGACAGAAGTAAAATAAAAAAAAAAACGTTGTCACATTTGATAACCAACATTCGAGATATCGCTCGAAATGTGCCAAAAAGGTGTTCGAAAATCACCTCAAAAGGATCCACTGCTGCATTCGATTTAGAGGTAGTCATTCAAATGATATTGTATTTCGTACGTAGTGGCAAGATCTAAACATTATAATGAAATAAAAGTTTCTTAGATCTATGTGTGTTTTATTTAATTATACTTTTGAAACCGAAAAATGGATAACTCTGTAAATGTAAGCTATCAGACTGGGTAGATAATAAGTTCCTATTGTGGCAGCCAGACGCTGTCCTTGGCATTACCTCCCCTCTATATTAGGTGCTTGATAGGGTACATTGTTGTCATACCCAACAGGTATAGAGTCTTTATTTTGCCCAGGCAGTATTGCGATACTGTATGTAAAAGAAAGATAATTAACTCTGTTGTAGTTATTACGATACACTTATCTTAGGACTCCTATAAAAATGTTTCTTCGGAAGATGGTGCCTTTTTGGAGGAAATATAATTCGATCGATAATGGTCATGATTAAATTTCTGTTTTTGTTCTACTACAGAGTTTTTCACAAACTTACAAAATTCTGTTTCATAGTGTACTAACTAACATTATAAAACAATCAAGCAGCCTAACAGAATCCTTAATTTCCAATAACAATTTCAAAATTAATTGAATTTCCTTAAACTCTATACAATGGTTAACCGCAACTAGCCATATAGCTCAATCCTTTCAATATAATATTAAAGTGAGTACACTCGTACTAAATATATCTTCTTCTCAACGTAAACGTCAAGGATACGTTTTTGGGGGCAAGCATAATTCTTTACGACCACTTTGGCCCCTCATAAAATTTGTTTCTTTTGTTAAAAACTATCAAGGGCTACTTTATTGCTTAGCCAGCTTATGGGTATTTATAGCGTAACATAACCATGGTATTCTTCAATATGCAATTTGTTTATATTTTAGAAAATTAATAAACTTTTTGAGGGTATGCAAGATAAACTTGTACGCTTTAAGTAGGGTTTCGTAACAATACTTTTAGTGGGCTTTTAATTTTACATCCCGATTTAGTGCTTTTGTTGGCAGTTCAAACAAGGGTTCTTATAAACAAACAAAAGTTCTTCGCTAATAAACTACACAAAGTGAAAGTAATCACTAAGACTACTTGAGCGAAAAGAAATCATAAGTTAACTTGCATTCCTATGCTTAAATACAAAATCAGAACATTGACGTAATCTATACAATGAGGAATTTTAGCATATTGAAACCTCTACATAAAATCTATGCTCATAATTCAATTGATAGCAGAGCTATGAAATAGTATGGAAAATATTAACACTCCTAACTATAGCTTTAATAACAACATAACTTTCTAAACTTTTTAAATGCCAGTTTCCATTTAGACACATAACAACATTAAATTGGTTTGCGGCAAAATAAATTTAGCTAAATAAAAAGTGTAGGAACATCAACTATGCAAAATTTTTATCAAATAACTTTCAATTAATGTCCTATAAATATTAAAATACATCATGCTAATGTTATTTTGTATTCTGGCAAATAGTTGTTCTAATATGGATTTTATCTACTACCGTTGAAGATTAAAAGCTCATAAATAATGTAGTGCAACATTTAGTGGAAAACTAAATCATGAAACAAAAAGCTAAAAAAAGTTAAATTTAAACATTTATTAATAAATTTACAACTTATTCTGGCATAAAAAAGTTAGCAGACTTTTTTTTTTTTTTGTTACTGAAGGTTATTAAAATCACATCACGCACATAATCACATAGACAAGCGCTA
>JAHXMU010000279.1:481198-533957 GCA_019455685.1 Philornis downsi | reverse complement strand
ACTCACACAATGATAATGTGAGGTGCTGGTGTTTCCTCGATATGCTGGTGCTGTCATTAGGTGACAAACTCTTAACCATTTTCTCTTTGTTTTAGAAAACTTTTCAACCACTTTGGGGTATTGGAAAAATAAATGATGTTGTCTCTCTTTGTTAAAGGTGTGCATTTTATTTACCTGAAAACATGGACTTTGATGGAATCCTATTTTGTAGATTTGCTTTAGGCGATGGTTAAAATTGTGGCATGACGTCTTAAATTTAATTTTGTTGCCGTTATTTACTTCAAATGTAACAAAATTTAATTTGTTGTTGTGGCTTATGTCGCCGTTGTTGTTATTGTTGTTGCTGCCGATATCGCCTGTGGTCTCCTGTGTTACCACCTTTGTATAGATTTGTATTCCTGTTTATATATTTCTATCGGCCAATATGATGTACGTTGTTTGGCTGGTTGATTGGTTGTTGCTTTGAAGCTTTAAGCTAGCTGCTAGCTGCTGCTGTTGTTGTTGTTTTATTGTTGTATTTATTGGCTGTGAATTCCCCTTCGTTATTGCTGTGGTTGTAATGAATTACGTTAGTTGCATGCTTCACTTCCAATTACAAGTTATTTTGCTATTTTTATTCGGAGCTTGAACATTGATTGTATTTTGTTGTTATTGTTGTTGTCGTCGTTATTTTTTTTTTTCTTCATAAATTGATATTTCTTGCTTCCATATAGTATTTCATATGTGGTATCTTTGATTTCCTTTAAACAATTCTTGGCTGGTAATGACTGGCAAAAGAAATTGATTGTGTAGGATATAGAAAAGTCTTTTACGAGGTAGATGAAGAAGAAACGGATACACAACACTATCACTGATTGCTACGTTTATACCTCTTGGGTTATGGGAAAGTTATTGAGTTTTCATGTAGTTATAGAGGTAGTTGATAGACTTAGCTTAGACATAATCATAAATAACAATTCGATGATGATGATGAAATCAGAAATTTCTGATTAAATTAAAATCAGATATTTCAGTTCTACTCTTTTTCCATCAAATTAATATCGTTAAAGTTTTATATAGGTGGGTAGCATTTTGCTGTCTATCTCAATACTAAATTGGGGGTAACATTTAAGGCGGTGTAAAAACTTGTTTTGGTTAAAGACAGTTATAAACGATGAACCGTAAAAGTTCTAATCATTTGCGATGGCAAAGTAAATGGTAAATTAAATTATTCCAACGATATCAGCAGTAATTGGGCCGAAGGCATAGTAGTCTTAGAATTGCTGGTGATGTAGGTATGCGTACAATTCCGGACAGAGTATGGAAAAGCACAATAATTTGTTATAGATATGAGCTATTATGTTAAATAAATATGTTTTTTTCCTTTTGGAAAAATTAAAATGATTTACAAAATTTCATATTATTCTTAGATATGCAATCATCACGAAGAAAAATCACAGAGTTAGAGTACCCACAATTTCACATTTCTGAAATTAAATTGTTTTTCTCCACGATTTCTTCAAAACAGTACAAATGTGTGCTTGTAGAAGTTTTGATCTAAAAAATTAATTTTTAAATTCGTACCTTTAGCATGGGACCCCATTTTAGGTTCTTTAAAGCGTTATTGGTTTTGCTTCAAACTTTAAACTTAGTTTTCGGTATTTGGAGACCGATAAGTGCAGCATTTTCTGTGTTCGCGGTATCAGTCTTTTATCCATTGCTTATAAGGTCCTATCGAGTGTGATATGTGAAAGACTCAAGCCCATTTTAGCTGATCTTGTTGGATCATATCAGTGCGGCTTTAGATGTAACAACAATTGACCAGATATTCACACTACAGCCAATGCTGAACAACGAAACGATACAAAACATCTTTTTGCCGACTATAAAACTACCTTTGGCAGTCCGTTATGGCGAAAACTGTGCAAAGCCATGGGTTAGTTTGGTATTACTTCCGCGTCTTCGTAGGATGACACTGACTGCCATGGAGTCATCAGTAAAGATAGGCAAAGATTTCTGCCATTAGACTGAACCTATTGTGTGAACACTGCAATAATCTGTTGAAACTGATTATAAACAAAGCTGCAATAAACGCGATTGATATCATTTTTAACAAAAGCCATATGTTACTTGTATTATTGGCAGAGAACTACGAGATGTTACTGCAGCCTTCTCAGGCATTAAGGAGAGGTAAACAAAAATGGAAGGGAACTTCGAGATGTTACTGCAGGCTTCTCGGACATTAAGAAAGGTTCGGCAAAAACGTTCCTAATTTTAAACGTCGACGGAATATAGTCATTCGTTTCAACAAAAATTTCCTATTTCCTATTATTTGAAAAGCTATATAAATATTGACAATTATAACTTAAAGCTAGTGATACTCATGTCAGCAAGAGAACTTAGAGAAGACTATTGCATGATCGACTTTAGAACACGATATAATGGGCTAAGAATCAATTTCATGAAAAACCCCTTTCTCGACAAACAAAAATTCAGCTACACCAAACATTGGTTTTGTCGGTCTCTCTGTAAGGCGTAGAATCTTAGATTATGCTTCAAACGGATAAATGAGTTCTGGAAATCTTCGAGAAAAAAATATTCCGAAAAATATATGGAGCTATCATCATTAATACAAAGTATCGGCGGTACATACTGTCATCGTCAAGCGTAATAAAATACAATGAAGAGCCTTCGAACTCAATGGACGGAGCAGAATGGGACAGGCAAAACTCTTTTGGGAGGATCATGCTTTTAAAATGCTATCAAAAGTTGATGTGACGAATTTGAGAAGGGACGCAGAAGACCCAAGCTTTTGGGATTTGTTTCTACTTGCGGCGTTTAATAGATAATAAATTATTTTCTATTCACTGTCTAGGTAATTGTATAAGTCTTTTTGATCTTGCATTGTACAGGGTGGCGCAATAGAACGTGCATATTTTAAAAATAGGTTAAAAAATAAATACAAAAGGTATGGTTAAAATAAATCTAAGGCATTGTAGAGTAATAAATGGAGTTCATTTTTTAAAAATAACATCGTCTAAAGGGTGACCCTCTTTACGGCGGCACTCCTCTAACCGCAAACGAAAATTATTGAAAATTTTCTTCAGTAATACTGGTGTAATGGCTGCCATTTCACCACGGATATTATCCTTAAGCTAAACGATGTTTCTTGGATTATTACTGTAGACTTTGTGTTTGAGGTATCTCCACAAAAAAAAAAGTCAAGAGGCGTCAAGTCTGGACTACGTGGACCATGGGATATAATTTCTTTTCGAAATCAGCCTGCCAGGGCACACCTGCTTCACTACCGCCATGGAGTCATTTGATGTGTGACAGGTAGCTCCATCTTGTTGGAACCAAGTTCTGGAATTCACTATTCTTGAACTGTCAATTTCGTCCAACATCTCAACCGTGACGTTTTGGCCCCGCGCATTTTCGAAGAAAAAAGGACCAATTATTCCTCTGCCAGAGATTGCTGCCCATACTGTCACTTTAGGACTATGCAATGGTTTCTGGTGTTTGATTTTAGGATTTTCACTGTTCCAGTAACGACAATTTTGACGGTTTACGAACCCATTCATAAGGAAATGAGCCTCGTCAGAGAAAAGGATATTGTCAAAATTGGAAAATCGATTAAGCATTTTATTAGCAAATGCGAGCCTTGCTATGAAGTCAGACTCTTTTAATTCCTGTGTTAATTGCAGCTTATATGGATGCAGTTTAAGATCCAATGTTAAAATTCGTTGCTAACTTGGTCGCGATAATTGAAAGACAGACGATCTCTTGCGAGTCGACATTTGTGGATTTCCTCGTATTGACTCCATAACTCTCTCAACATTGTCTTCGGTCTTAGATGTTCTTGGGCGACCATTTGCTTGTGGTTTAAATGTTGAACCGGTCTCTTCAAAACGCTTTCCCCATATTTTAATTAAATTAGCACGGAGCTTCACTAATTCGCCGTGGTCCATATTCAGCACAATATAGTCGTCCAGTAGCAATATATGAACGAGAGTTCTCGTAAAATGCGCGCACGCAAAATGCGCGACGCTTCCCGTCGAAGTGATTTATAGCGACTAAAACTCCATGAGCCCGCCAACCCAACGATGTAGGCGCCCCTTTCCGCGCCTTTTCTACCCCGCAAAAAAAGATGACGCAATATGCACGTTCTATTGCTCCACCCTGTATAAAAAACAATAACTGAATTTAATAAAAAAATAAATTAAGAAAATTTTTAAAGTGTTTTGATTAAAAAAAAATTACTTTTAGTTAAAATTTCATTTAAATTGCATATGTTTTGACCAGCACTGTAGGCGTGAACGTCATGCTTATGCAGTCCCTTTATGGGTAAGTTTTTCGTGCTTAGCCGATTTTGCCTAATGTGGAAGTTGCTCATGAATATGAGATATATTTGTGCCCAAATCAAACATTGTAAATTTTAAATCCTAAATCAAACAGTGCTATCTTTTCCACACCTTCAACAGATAATCGAATGGACCTTATCGATGGGCAGAAATACTTATAGTTTGTGGTTTCCCAGGTGATGATTTTCAGTTGTTACACATGGAAAAACTATATGAGTATCTTTACTGATGAATAAAAAGAAATATCAACTTGTAAACTGAGCAAATATAACATTTTTTTAGTCAAGTTTGGCATACAATTTTAACAGAATTGAGTGTTGACATCGCATATTGTTTCGATTTCACCGAAAAACGAATTGCCAAAATCTGTTGAGAGACGTATGCCAAAGTTTGATAGGCAAAAAAAAAACATTTTTTCATTGAACTCTGGTAAAAAAGTTTCTTCGGAAAAAGGTTTAACTGCTCCATAAGCAGATCTTTTATACTCGAGATGCTGTCTTTTTTGGAATTTCAAAAAGTGCTTTTCTGTACTCTCTAATAAATGTAGTACGGTTTTGTAATGAACACAAGCTGGCTTCTTACTTTACCCCATTGACATGACTATATACTATTGGAACTTTAGGTAACTTCAACCGTGGTGGTTAAATTTTCGAAATCTGCTTTAATCAATCAACCGGATGTTCAATACTCGAGATGCTGTCTTTTTTTTTTGGAATTTAAAGAAAAGCGTTTTTCTGTGCACTCTAATCAACTCAATACGGGTTTGTAATGAACACAACCTTGCTTCTTAGTTTAAGTCATTTGTATTGCTATATACTGTTGGAACTTTAGGCAACATCAACCATGGCGATTAAATTTTCGAAATCCGCTTTAATCACAGTTTAGGAAATATTCAAAAGTTTTTTTTTTTTTTTTTTGAGTTTCTAAAGTGTTCATTCCTTCTTGCTGTCATTGTCAACGGAGAGATATGCGAATGATTCGTTTGGTTTGTTTGGAATTTAAGTCTTTTTATCCTATTTTTTCTAAGACAGAGTATACTTAGACATAGAATGTAAGCTTCAAAATTAGTGTTTAAATACCAACATGCCAAAATTCAACCTTTTCCAATTTGCTGAGAAACTGTCTACAAAACGACGTTGATAACTAGTATTTATTTAATACTAAATAGAAAGTCACAATTTAGTTGTTCCAACTCATATCATTTAAGAAAAACTTTTCTTGCAAAAGTTTGAAACAAATAAAATGTATCGTTTTCCCCATTATTGGTTGAAGGGTGCTTAATTTGATCCTCTAAGTTCACTCACAATTCCGTTACTTTTCTGCTTTCCGCTTTCATACATCAATTACGGAAAACTCAATTTACTATGTGCCGTTGCAGGGGCGAAGGTTCCCTCATGCTCTAGTTGTTTTCCTCGTTTCACATACCCTCAAATACACGCACACACACAGACACATACGCTTACACATACACTCTCACACTACCAGAATACAATTCCAGTAATAGTTTAGCAAAATATTTGTACATTTTTTTTTTTTCTTTTTGTGATTTGGCGTTTTTTTTTTCTGGTGCAAAATTTCATACACCAAAATTTTGTTTCAATTCATTTTGTATGCTCACTCACGTTTATTTATTCATTTGAAATACTCGTTAGTTGTAAAATGAAGCCGTTCTATTCGATGCCACCAATTCTGTTGCTTCTGCTGCCGCTGTTGCAGCAGTTGATGGTGCTGCAGTTGTAATTGTGTTGCCGCGTTAGCTTGTCGAGTACGAGTAGTTTTTCATAATTGGGAGAAAAACTCTAAGTACTTTGCGGTGAATTTTTGTGATTTTCGTAACAACTTAGTACGTGTTTCGTATAATAACTTCGCATGAATAACGGAAACGCGTCGAGGACTGCAATTCACAGGCAGAAGTAGGCAACTGTGGTTGTTAGGCGGCTGAAACGAGGGATGCACGGACGGACGGACGAGAGGAGGGCAAATAATTGCAATAGTAAATATTAAAGGAAAGTAATGGGACAAGAGATGCAAAGCATGAAAGCTTTATAAATATGCATCCCACTAAATATACTGTGCGAGGGACACAGGAAAGTAAGGTTTCAACCGGAGATGTCATGATCTATAGTTGCATTACACTGGGGATCTTTATTATAGTCTATCCTAACAACACTTTGCTGCAGGTGAGAGTTTTGCTAGTAAATTTTCGGTAAGGGAAACAAGTTTTGTAGCCCCAATCAAAATTACTTCATATATTGAATACGACTATAATAAAACGATATCATTCAAAACACCATTGAAGAATTTAAAAGAATTTAATTAAAAAACAAATTCCCTTGCGGTCCACGAATGAGATATGGCAGAGCTTGTTACAATTGCATTGTATTTTTAGATTCACTTAATGGAAACTACAGTTTAACACCAATTTCGAACGTCAGTTTAAGAAACATTAGCGAAACTTTTCGTTTACTCGACTACTCAAAGTATTTGTCTGACATATGGAGATGAAAGCCGCATAAATAATGATAGGAGATCGATGCATTGGAGATCGATCCCAAGATCATATGAGGGCGGTTTCAAAACTATACCACCTGACGTATAGATAGCGCCAGTAGTTTGGAAAAAATTATTTTGATAAAATGTGGCAATCTTATAAAACATATGTTTTAAGTCTAAAAGGCGCTACGTTGTTTAGTATTCTTATTGGAGTCATCAAAAGTGAACGATCTCAGAGAATTTGTGAACATGGAAAAATTTGGTAACCGTTATGTAATCCAATATTTCCATTTGAAATATTACAGCCCAAGCAATGTTAAAGCCGAGCTGGATTCTACTCAAGAAAAGTCTGCTCATTCGTTTGTAAATGTAAAATATCAAGTAGCAGAGCTTGAACGAAACCATACGAGCTGCTAAGATGAACACCGTAAAGGTCGGCCAATTGAGGTGTCGACGCCAGGCATGGTTAAGAAAATCTACAAAATGGTTTTGGATGATCATAATAGTCGGTTGCAGGTGTGTGAACTAGCTGAAATGATAGACATTTCAAGAAGTGATATACATCGTATATTGACCGAAGATTTAAAGATGACAAAGCTGTGCGCAGTATGGGTGCCGCGCTTGCTTATAGTACAGCAAAAACAGCGTCGAGAAAATATTTCAGCATAATGTTTGGCTATGTTTCACCGCAATAAAGCCGAATTTTTAAAATCGATTTAAAACCATGACATGGCTCCAACACTTCATACCTGAGACAAAGACAAAGGAATATTCAAAGCAGTGGATTGGAGTGGGAGAATCGAGTCCAAAGAAGGCTGATACGGTTCCATCTGCAGGCAAGATCATGGCGTCTGTTTTTTGGAATGCGCATGGGATTATTTGTATTGATTATCTTCAGACGGGTAAAACTATCAATAGCGAATATTATGCTAATTTGTTGCAGCATTTAGGTGATAAAATTATGGAAAAAGGGCCGCATTTGGCGAAAAAGAAAGTGTTATTTAATCAAGACAATGCTCCAGTTCATACATTCACTATTGCGATGGCCAAAAGTAATTATTTAAAGTTCTAATCCCTTCATCACGCCCACCATTTGCCAGAGTTAGCTCTCGTGGAATATTTTCTATTTCCAAACTTTAAAATATGGCTCGGTTGTAAAAAACTTACCAGTAGTGAAAAGGTGGATGACTATTTTAAGGAGTTTGATAGTTCTTACTATAAACAGAGTATAGAAGTTATTGAATGTCGCTGAAAAAAGTGCTTCGAACTAAAAAAAGATTATGTTGAAAAATAAAGAAAATTTTTCCCAATTTGTTTGTGTCTTCTCTGTTAGGTCGGCTGGTTTTGGGACCGCCTTCGTATGTGGGATGGTAGCATGTTCTAAAGACTATTGTACAGAGTTATCTATTTAATGGTTTCAAAACCGCCGGTATGGCAAGGCTGTCAGTTGTTAGTTATTTATTTAGTGAAAGGTTTGCCATTTACGAATATGGATCGTTTCATAACCAAAGAATGCGTAAAAGTAGTGAAAATTTACTACAAAAGTGGTGATTCAAATGCGATTCAATACGACCGATTTTGGCTATATTGCATGAGAAGATTCCTGAGAGAAGATTCCTGACCACCAAGATCGTGCGGTTTGACGCCGTTACACAATTTTTTTTTTTTTTTTTTTTTTGTGGGACTACGTCAAAGACCCTGTTTATGCGGACAATCCTCAAACGTACTGCTCGAAATATGCGAAATTATTGGTCGATAACTACCACAAAAGGATCTAATGCTGCAACCAACCCAAAAGCGGTTGTTTAAATAACATTGCATTTCATAATGATAAGATGTAAGCACTATAATGAAATCAAAGTTTCAGCGAAATCATAGTTTTATATGCGTTCTATTTCACTTTACTTTTGAAAGCCTTAGTATTTAATAATCTACTTATAACTGATATGTTCAAACACTAGACCGAATTTAGACTGAAGTTATTGCAAAAATTCAAACAAGCATGAACAAATTTTAGCTCTAGATAATAAACAATAATTTAAATCAAATCATTGATTCAAAAACTATACCTAGTATGGAATGTTTCGTTTGGAGTTGTTGAAATATTAAAATATATGTTAATAATTACATTTTAAGCTTAAAGAACAAAATTCGTACCAATACTTTCCAAAATTATACTTCATGTTCATCTCCTCAAAAATGTTTGGGTTTTCATTGAATACAAACAATTTTTTTAACACAAGAGGATTAAGGGATGAAATTATACCTTCATTATCTCTACAACTTTGTAGTGTGGCACGTACATTAGAAAGGTCATACGGGTCAAGTGAAAATTGCTCTTATTGTAGTAACAACAGCGCATTTATTATGTCATTAGCACTGAAACTGCCAGCACAAATATAATAAGTTACAAAACGTTTATGAGGCCAGACGGGATGATGATACGTTTGCCGCATACTCGTATATCGTTTAAATATGAAAGTGCTGTAATTGATTTTTAACAAATCCTCAAAAAGCCTCTAAATTCCTAAAGTTTTTTTAAATATTATTTAATAACGGCCACAATTATACCACTTAAATCTTGATTTTCTATGCAATCAAGGTACACATTTTTACCAAATCTTACTAACGTTGGCGATATTGATTTCCATTTTTGCATATTTTAATTAAAATATTTAATTAGCTTTGGTTTATTAGCTTTTCTTTATAATTACACAACGAAATCTTTTTCTCAATATCTAAAATCTCCTTTAGGATCTTTAAAAATATTGTATTGTTCAACAGCGCTATTTTGCATTTTCGTTTCAGTTGAATTTTAAATTAAACCGCATGTTAAAAAATGTAATTGAACAGGGCACAAAGAACAGAGGAAATTAAAAATTCCATTCAACTAACAGATTGCAATACCACCAATATTATTATTATTATTTTTTTGTTTTTTTTTGCTATAACTGATGCGAGCTTTGGGGTAAATGAATATAAAAATTTAATTTCCTAAGAATTCGTAACGCATCAATCGTTATCAATGAACGATTTCATCTTAGTGGAAAGGGGAAGTGGCAGATGGCGGACCGGATGTGGATTGATTTTAATTATATACACATAATTACTTAATTGGCTGAGGTTAAAATTTAAAAATATATTGTCATGTTGATATGGGGGGACTTTTTAATTTTGTCTCTTTGACTGCCGTCCACGAGGGTGTGACCAAAAGTAGGTCCTACGCAGAATATCCCAAAGAGCTCGTAATTTCCGGCCTAGTTCAGGTGAAGCTATGCCGAAAAGCGGCTAAAGTGGGAAGATGTCTTTCTAAATAATCGCAAAATTGAAATCGAAAACCAGCCAATCGATTTCTTTATTCAAACCTTTTTAGCGGATTTCTGAAAATCACCATTTTCCAATAACCATTTTAATTGATCTGATTCTTAAAATTCCTTTCCAAAATTATTATGGAATTGCTTTATATATTGAATTAATTCAATGTCCTTTTTTCGCTTGTCTCTATACTAATATCAAGTAAAAAAAGGAACAGCCAGAGAAATGAACAAAATATGCTGATGGTGACTAGAAGTAATGAAAAATTGGATAAATATCGATAAATTTAACGTGGTCTTCTCATAAAAGAAATACTGTTGCTTTTGCCTTTTCAGCAGATCCTATAAATTAATGTAAATCAAACTTTTTAGGTCATTTTGTGACATTTTCGTTTTTTTAATCAAAATTTACAGAACTAATTAATTTAAGTTATTAACGAACAATAATTTTAAATACATGTTAAACAATTTTAAGCTTCTGCAGCAGAAGCAAAAAAAAAAAATAATCCAAAAACTGTTTGCTATTCTTACAACGACTGTCGATTACAGCGCCTTAAATTCTTCGGCAGCTTTAGTATCATTTAAAAGAGCTTCCCAAGAAGCAGAAAATATGTTCATATATCATTTGAGGAAGCAATACGTCGATCCAAATTAATAAAAGCTTGACAAAACAGTACATGACTAGGTGATTCTAATGGGCTTGAGTGCATGAAATGCTATTCCTTAGTAAGCTATCAAGATCACAATGATAAGGATGAAATACCACTTAACAAACGGCAAAGGAGATGGTGCCGAAGAATACTAACAGGGTTCCGATTGAAGATTCAAACTCCAGTAAACCGAACCGAATATGAAAACACTCCAGATGCTTTAGTAATTTTGCTTTGTCAGAGAGTAATAAAACAACTGATGCGAACGAATGCCCCCTTTTGTAAATTTCTTGTAATACACGTTAAGCCCAGAAATTCAAAGGGCAACCCTATTCCCAAAGTCATTAGCAATTAAAAAAATAGAGTGGTCAAAGAAAAGTGAGAAAAATTCCAACAAAATGTTATGCCCTGAACAACTACTCTTGAATTACTTCAGTTGCCCTAAAGGAAGAAATTAATTTGAATAGCCCTATGTATTGTTTCTTTTGTGACAGGTAGTGCATTATTTTTCCTTGCACAGAATATACGTTTTATGATAGTTCCTGACAAATGTATTACCCTTTGATACAGGTTCGTGGTGTTTTCTGGCACCCCCTAAGAGGGCAAAGATGTTGCTTTTTTGCTCTCTAATAAGTCTTGTTGTGCAAAAATTGCGTGAAAATTTCAGAATCGCCAACTAACTGCTGCACATTCGATAGGCGTAGGCAATATTTTTAATTTAGACAAGGAAATTGCGTGAAAAATGCTCGTCTGTGTTAGTTTTTGATAAATTGTATACCCTTTGATAGAGTTTCGTGCTCTTTCCTACTACTACTACTGAGGATGATGTTGCATTTTTGCTCTATTCTATTTTTGCTCTGTTATGTCACTGAGTGTGAACCTGTCTCGAAAATTCCATTGTATTGCATATTTGTCGTAAAAGCATTTCAACGTTGTGAAAAATTTGTCTGAAAATTTAATTTGGTATTTTTATCAGCCGGATTTATGCGCACGCTACGATGGAAGACGAATAACATACGATGATTCAAAAGATATCTTTCATGAGCGCTTAGAAAAGGGTACGACCGTACATTTGGACAAGGCTTTAAAAATATTCTGGTATACTTCAGTACAAAAGAGAGAAAACAGGATATTCTTAGGCCAACATTCGCGAAATCCACTATGCATAGAAAAAGCTCCAATAACGAATTTGAAAAAACTATTTCGAATTCTACACCATATCAGAAGCATTTTCGGTCTCAAAGAAATACGTAGGGCAAAATTGCAATTTTAAGATTAAAATATTATTATAGAAATGGAATTGATAGCGTGGTAAGAGAAAGATCGTTCTATGCAGGGCCATGAACATATATTTGATCCTAAAAAGCATTAGATTATCATCTGATTGCAATACGGGCAGTATTGAACAGAATCCGACTGCCCCAATATTTAACATTAGCCTCATGCAGCTTGCGCACACTGGCGGTGTTGACGTCATTGTTCGAATACCGTGGTATGTTACTGCAATATTCTCAAACTCTGAGAAGGTATCAGTAGAATGTCCGTAAATGGAGACAAAACATTTCTGTTTGGTTAGACGAATAATAAGTCTAATCGTGAACTTTGATAACGATGAGCTTAAAGTGGTAAAAAAATTCATTCATTAAATAAAAGAAATGATGACAGTCGATGAATTAGAAAAACAGTGTTGCATACAAACAACTGCTTTTATAGAGTAAACAACGATTTTAATCGTGTGGGTCTCCCTCGACGAACAAAAATCCATCTTTACCAGAGATTAAACCCAATTTCCTTGTTAAACAGTGCAAAATACTGAGCTATGGAACATTTGGGTGAATCAGCTCTGGAAGTTCTAAAGAGAAAAGTTTTATACAAGACCTGGTTTTTC
Source organism: Philornis downsi (assembly GCA_019455685.1). Lineage (NCBI taxonomy): Eukaryota > Metazoa > Arthropoda > Insecta > Diptera > Muscidae > Philornis > Philornis downsi. Next base: position 521,272 of record JAHXMU010000279.1, on the reverse strand, counting down.
ATTTTCGTTAACGAAGAGTTTAGATGACTAAAAAGAACTATAAATATGAGATATATGACGACAAGGACTTGTTTATGTTGCATGGAGGGATAAAAATGTTTCAACACGAACATTCAGTAATCAAAATGTTCTAATGTACTTCAAATAAAGATTCCCAATGGACTTGAGGGTATGAAATACTATTTCGTAGTAAGCCACCAAGATCACAATAGTAAGGATAAAAGGTCAATTATCGAAAAAATCTTTTTTTTTTATAATACAAATGTTTCGCCTATAAGTTCAACCCAAAGATATTGGCAATCGGAAAAAAGGAGTGCCTAAAGAAAATTAACAAATCTTCCATCTTAGTTTCCTTAGTTAATATCAAGGAAAGTTCTCATTGAATGGCAACAGAACAGAACAGAATCTGGCGTAGAGAGAGATAATATTACCAAAAAGGTAAAGTTAACAAACCGAAAAATGGAGGAAAGTGATCAACGGGGGCAGATTGGCGAGCAAGACCCTGATGGAATAACTTGCACATGATAATTTCATACTGCTACAATGTGGAACAATCGGATTGCAGAAAACAAAGTACCTGATTAAGTGAAAAATCTATAATCAACTACACACAACTTTACTGACCGTTGTTTACAAAGGCCTACATAACCATATTCTATGTTTCGCTTCTATTAAGGATTGTTGATTTAACACTAGAGTTAAAAATGTTCACTTTTGTCTTTCGGGAATTGGTGCTGGATTTCCACACTGGGTTCAAGTTACCAAATGCTTGGCGACCTTTGTTAATGCGGTCTTTTTTAGAACTTCCTGATTTGTCAAGTACTCGTATGCTTCTTAGGCAGCAAAACGTTTCAACAACCTCGATAATTTCCGCTGTGATTTAAAATTTTTGGTGTCTGTTACGTTTTGTTCTCCACGGACCGGCACATTTAGCTGCTTTTAAAAGATCTTTAAACTTTGCTTGCATGTGCCCGAAGGCGTGAGAAAGTAGACAAATATTGTCGGCAGTAATCAAAATGTTTCCTTGAGATTTGTTCACTAACATGGCACTGGCATAGTTATCGTTCAGAAGTGAAACAGCTAGCAAATTCTGTGAAAATAAATTCGTATACATATGAGGCTTGTAAAATCCTATCAAATGTTTGTGCTATTAATTGGGAAAAAACACAAGTTATAGTCGACAATTGTCCATTTAAGTAAGACTGAGTGGTAAGGACCGACCGAATATGCTGCTTTTGCAATTGACATCAGGCTCCAACATAGCCATCTAACTTTTCTTGAGTGGCGATCATTTCGAAATGATGACGAGTAGTTAGTTGGAAAAGTCAACAAGTCTAGTAAAAACTACTCAAACTGGTGTTTCTAATCGCCCCTAAATAGTAGATTTCGTTCAGTAAATCTAAAAACAGAATACAAGCTAATTCAATGGATGTGAGAAGCTCTTCCAGGATGGATGTGAGAAGCTCTTCCCTTTATAAATCACATCTATTAACAAGACTTAAGTTTTATGCACTCTTTTATTGGTCCACTGCATTTGAAGTAAAATTGCAGCAATTGCAGACAAATCGACATTATTTAAGAACACAAATGCAGTTTTCCAACAATTTCCTACAAACAAAAAATTGCCTCGACATCCTCATTGTCACAGTCTCTTAAAACTCAATTAAAGACACATTTGCCAGTGTTTTAATCACTTCTATTCGTTAAAAGAAAACTTTTGCCTTGCTCACTCTTTAATAATTATCAAATTTTTCTTTTTTTTTTGCAAAATTTTGCTGCAATCTAAAAGTTTACGCTCTACATATTTGAGAACACAAATTTTGCTTGCAGATGAATCCAAACAGTGAACACAATATTGAGAATGTTTTTTTTTTTAGCCATTAGACATCGCAATTAATGATTTTAATTACATGTAAAATATGAACTACAGACAATTTTTCATTCCTTTTATTTATGCGTCGTTTCTCAGAATTTTCTTAAGCCAACAACGTACAAATTTATTAGTTTGTGGCCAAGTCTTTGTTGTATGCTTTACGTTTTCAATGGGATTTGGGCATAAACAGAACAGTGGATGCAATAAATTTTCACTGACATTTATTGAGTCAACCCTTGAGAAATGTCCTCATAGATGTTGTAAACATTTAAATAAGAAAACCATTAACTGAAAAGACATTTATGACCTACCGGAAACTGAGAAAATGCGTTAGATATAAATAAGGAAGCTTTGGAAGTTGTAGTTAAACAGATCTTTGAGAAAAACAGAAACTTAAAAGAATTCCTTTCTTTTGGCCAAGTGTGCTAAGAAATCGCATACGTCAATACGTTCTCTAAGAGAATTGGACAGGAAACTGATACAAATAATTATGAAAACAGAAAGATTTCGATCATCTGGATCCATGAACATCTAAGCAATTGTATAATTACAAAAATAGGAATACCGCTGCGACCAGGATTTGCCAATCTAATCAAAGGTCTTTACGATCAGGTAAAAAGTAGGCACTGTTTTCAAAACAAACTAAAATCCCTAAATAACTTTGATTTCTTTCAGTTTTTTCAACCCAATTCAAAAACATAAAAAATTTTTATAATGATTCCGGAAACCGAACAAAATTTTGTATTGAATTTTGCTTTCGATTCTTACATTCAAAAGGAAATTACAAACAATTTTAATTTTGATTCTTACAAACAAGAAACGATTTAGATTCTGATTCAACTTATGAAAAGTGTTGTTTGTGTTTCATTTGAAATTTTTCAATTATAGAAAACAAACGAAATCTTATTGGAGCTGTGAAATTTTCTGAGAGCCTGGTATTGTAGACTTAGAAATTATATTATTTAAACTATTTTTGTCATTTGCAGTTTGGTGACAGTACTCTTTATGTGCCAGAAAACCAAACTATATTTGGTTTCAATTCTGATACAGATTAAGAAACAAGATCAGATAAAATTATATTTTCGTTTCACATCTTCGAATCGAAAACATCGATTCCATTATAAAGGGCGTCTGAACAAGAACGCAAGATTTAAATTTGGCGCCATTCGAAGTGTCATTGTTTGACATTTGAACAATTGTTATTGTTTGCTAGTAGAAGGTACATTTTCATTGTGAAATTGTTTTACCAAAATGGTGAAAGTTTTGCGGCTACAGATCGCAAATTGTGATCAATTTGGGGTCACAATAATGCTCCAAAAGAGTCAACTTTTAAGAGATTAATGGATAAATTTGCCAAAACTGGGTCTGTTAGTGATGGAAAAGACAACAACGCGCCCTCTACCAGGTCGATCGACCGAAAATGTCGTAGCTGTACGTGATGATGTCGCTCAAACTCCATCCACCTCAATTCGACACTTAACTCAGCAAATTGGTATCCCCAAATCCACTATGCAGCGAATTTTGACAAAAGATTTGCATCTTCATGCATACAAAGTTCAATTGACTCAGGAACTGAAGCCAGCTGAACATGGACAGCGAAGGGAGTTCGTTAATTGGGTATTGTAGAGACAACATGAAAATGCTGATTTTGTCGATAAAATTATCTTCAGTGACGAGGCCCATTTCCATTTTGATGATTTCGTCAATAGGCAGAATTGTCGCATTTGGGGTGAGGAAACCCCTCGAGTGATTCACGAGAAGCAAATGCATCCTCAACGTGTCACTGTGTGATGTGGATTTTGGGCTGGAGGAATCATTGGACCTTTTTTTATGAAAATGTCAAGAGCAAACAGTCAATGGTGTTCGATATCGTGAAATGATAACCAGTTTTTTCGTGCCTAAAATTGAAGAAATGAATGTGGTGGGCATGTGTGCATGTGTTTCAACAAGACGGCGCCACATGTCATACAGCCACAGAAACAATTCAATTGCTGCATCAGTCATTTAAATCTTGCATTCTTGTTGGGACACCCGAACCAATTTATGAAACCGACACCGAACCAAATTTGTATTGCTGTTTGTTTCTGTTTTACGCATCTAAAACGAAATTACAAACAATTCCTAAACGAAATTAGAAACAATTTTGCTTCTGATTCAGTTTATGAAAAGTTCTGTGTGTATTTCATTTGATTTGATTTCATTTGAATTGAAATTTCCCAAATTTCTCAAAAATAGACAAAATTTTAGAGTAGCTGCAAAAATTTCTAAGAACCAAGTGTGGTAAATTCAGAAAATACGAAATTTGAACTACGTTTGCCTTTCGCAGCTTGATGGCAGGCCTGTTTATGTACCAGGAAACCTAACTACCTTTGGTTTCATTTCTGATGAAGATTAAGAAACGAAATTTCATATACCTATAATTATATTTCCGTTTCAAGTACTCGAATCGAAATATCTGTTTCATTATATTATGTAGACAAACGGAAATAATGTAGGTTTCTAATTTCGTTTTAGGTAAGAAATCAAAAAATTTATCAAAAGAGTTGCTGTTCTAAATATGAATCAGAAACAAATTTCTAATGTACTTCAAATAAAGATTCCTAATGGACTTGAGGGTAAAAAATGTTATTTCATAGTAAGACGCCAAGATCACAATAGTAAAGATAAAAGGTCAATTATCGAAAAAAATCTTCTTTTTATAATATAAACTTCCCGGGTACAAGTTCAACCCAAAGCCATTGGCAATCGGTAAAAAGGAGTCGCTGAGGAAAATTGAAAAATGTTCCATTTTAGTTTCCTTAGTCAATACCAAAGAAAATTCTCATTGAATGGCAACAGCCACCTCCAATAAAATCGAAAAAACGACAACCAGTGATGAAAACGAATCTCTCTTAGAGAGGAAGAATATTACCAACGTGGTAAAGTTAACATAGCGAAAAATACTGGAAGGAGTTAACTATCTGCTACAAACAAGATCCACCAAAAATCAAGCAACGTATCCAAAACGCATTAGGAGCGGGTAAAGGTGAATGTCATGAATAGATGAGAGTCATCTGAGACCTGGTGAACTACATCAGTTGTACTCGTATACTAAGGAATACATAGATAACTTACGGTAGACAAGATAAGAGGAAGGAAATTGGTCCTGCATAGTTTACTAGCTTTGCAGACAATAAGTTGCAGCTGTAATTACCCATTGCAGCAAAAATTGTTAATTCGTTATATAGGAATATCCATTTTTATTTTTCGTTTCGTTTTCAAGTAAAGTTAAATGAAACACATATAAAGGTATGATTTCGATGAAACTTTTATTTCATTATAATGCTTGGACTTGGCATTATGTACGAAATACAATGTCATTTAAATGACCGCGTCTGGATTGGTTACACCAGTGGATCCTTTTGAGATAGTAAATACGGCCCAACGACACCTCCAGACTATAATGCCCACCAACCAGTTACTTTTTCCAAATGCAGTGGCTTTTTCACAATTACTTCTTGGTTCTCCAAGTCCGGTATGCGATAAGTTTGCTTGTTGAAATGAGCTTGTGAGAAATGAGCTTCATCGCTGTAGAAAATTTTGTTTGATTGAAAGCCTACATGTGAATCACCACTTATGTAATAGTAGGTTTTAACTATGCACGTTCTTCTGTTACTAAACGATTCATATTCGTAAATGGAAAACTTTTCACTAAATAAATAACACATCAGATGACATCGTTGCCAGACTGGCGGTTTTAAAACCACTAAATAGATAATCCTATATATTCAATTCTGGAAGTTGGTTAAGTACATATTTTCGAACACAAATTTTGTGAATGAATTCATAAAATCTATGGATGTCGACAGAAATTTAATGCGTTTTTCACAAAATCGAATATGGACAAAACATTTTTTCTCTAGTTTTTACAAGCATTAGAAACTTCATATAAAGTCCGTAAATATAGATTTCTACATCATACCTACTACAGGTTTAAGAGAAAAAATTTAATTTGGGAAAATCGCTCAACTTGCTATCTATTTTTACTCTTAGACTCAGCCTTATCACAAAATTTGATTGAATTTAAAGCAACTGAATAAAAGGTAAGAATTTAAGAATATTTCATATATTCAGTTAAATGGACTATTGGCATGGGAGGTAATAGTTGGAATGAGAGCAACGCAACCTATTTTTAGCCCCACAATTAGGTTTATCAGGTGCATCATGTGTGCCAAAATTTTCCTAAATTCATAGAACTAATTGAAAGGTATGAAGCAAAGGATATGTATTCAAAGTACAGCAAAAGTAAATCCATTAATTTTCTAAGAAATGGCTTTAGTAATCTCTCTCCCTTGTTGTATAAGTTTGATCAGGTTGCATTAGATGGCTTTCGAAAGATTTGTGATTGCTTGACTCAGTATTGTAGACAGAACCAAAGAGAAAATAAATAATTGCCCAGAATCAACCAGATTTAGCCGATAGGAGAAGAACTGAGTTCCATCAAGACAATGCCAGGTCACATACGTTGGTAGTTACTCGCCCAAAATGCTGGGATTTTGGTTGAGAGGTTACCAAGCATCGCCTTTATAGTCCGGATATAGCACCGAGTGATTACCACCTATTCTTGGCTATGGTAAATTATTTCATTGGTGACCGTACTCACCATATTTTCCATATACCTTCTTTGCTTATAAGGAGAAACTTGGGTAAAAGCCTAACCATTCAGTTCGTAATTTTAAAAACTGAGTAAAAAAAAAAACAAAAATATTTATGGAAAGTTTAATAACCAAACTTTGCTAGTAAAAACGTCACTCAAATTTTTAATACGTTTTAAGGAGTAGGGGCCAGTTTTTAATTCTTTTTTACAGCCGAGGTAATCTCTTTTGAAGTACTGTAAGTATCACTGATATGTAAACAAGGTAATCCTTAGTAATTGCTCATATTCTAAGTTCTCCCATATATGTAACTTCAAAATTCCACAACATAAGAAGTTGTATAATTTTTCCTCTTTTTTTCACGATGTGACCCACCGTGCATCGAAATATTAAAATTGTGAAATTGTAATTTAAATAACAACCAATCATTTTGGGGTCATTAAACATTAATTTTCATGAATAGTCCATGCACTGTTAAGTACAAATTTTAGAATATTGCAAAATTCAACTAATTTCCTAGCATTTCAAATAAGTGCCAAAGCAAATGCCCTAATTCTACTGTATACAAAGTTCTTGTACAAAAACTATAAGGTATATTTAAATAATATCACCCAAAAATATAAAAAATAGAGGACACCCATCATCATCGTCTTCCCTTTACATTTTGCCAGCTGCCTAAGATGGTAAAACATCGAATCTAATATTTAACAACTTTGTGAACATTTTGTTAGTATCATGAAAATGCTGCCACTACTAAGACTACTACAATTTTACTAACATTGTGCAGTGGTTATGGTGGGAAAACTTTGCAAATATAACATTTTCCTTCTTGTAGAGTTTTTCTTTTCTTGATTGTTTTCCTTTTCTTGTGCTTTTCCTCTCACATCGTATATTTTGGGGTTTGTCAAAGTTGTTCTTCTACGGTCTCTGATATTTGAAATACTCACATCGTAAGTTGCATGAAATTACACAAGAAATAAAGTTTCATTTTTTATGCCCAAACCTAGAAATGAACTTTTACATGTTCTACGAGCATGGTTAAGGCATCAAACAGGATATTACCAAAAGGAAGAGGAGGGCAGATCGAGGAGAAGAGTTTTAAGTAGATAAAATAAACCAGCTGAGTATGCAAGTACAATTCAATCTTTGTTTTATTTTTTTTTAAATTAAGTAAGTATTTTATACGTATAACTTTGTAATACTTGCACTCTCTTTCCTGCTGATTTATCCTCAAAGTTGAATTCTTATTCGTCTGGTGTGGATAACGAACTAAATGTCATAAACATTTAAAATATAAATGAGGCTAATTTATTTGTCACGCTCGATAAATTTCACCCTCTGCTGCTGTTGATGTTCTGACCTTCTTGTGCTTGAGTTTCCTTTTTCATTTTGCATCTGAGACAGAGGCATTTTCATGGATTTTTAACGGATTTCTGTTACATTTACTTCATTAATAATTAATGTTAAATTAAGAGCGCTTTTTTATGTTTTTTTTTTCTTTTTGGGTGCAATATCGTTTTAATTATAGAAGGTTCATTTTACGGGAAGCACCAGGTGAAATTGAAGCTATCATATTAGACGACCTCATCGCAGCATAAAATGTTTCTGTTGACACAGGAGAGTACTTTGCCGTTATCATTAATTTTATTCGCAATTTTATTTTTAGTCCATTCAGAAAGGTAACACGCTCAAGGGCAATTACCTGTTTCAGTCGATATTGTGCAAAGCATTGAACTTGGAAATTGCCGGCACTACTGAATGAGCAAAAGAAAACTGGAATATCATGCTTAGAAGTAAAGTATACTGGGCATTATGCTACGTATTTTCATGATGACTAAGGTTTTCCTTAAGAGCTTTGAATTTCAATATTTGCATGATTTGTTATAATCAGATAACATGAGAAAGCACAAGTTATTGCAGAGTGGACGGTTAAAATGATTTATGGAACATATTAAAATGATAAAGTAAGGCATTGAAGAGTTTTAAGCCGACCAGTCAAAACAAAGTTTTCAAAAAATCTATAAAATATTTAAAGGACAAAGATAGACAATGCGCGGTCAATGGATGGATGGACAATGTGCCAAATAAGTGGACAAGACGGAATCGTTCATAAAATATAGCCTTACGTCGTTTTTCCAATGCGGCAATAAGAAATTGAATGGAAATTAAATGTTTTCCATCAATCACGCGGTCAATTATAGTGGTGTTGTAAAAAAGTGCATGAACTGCAGTTGAATTTTCAGCTCAAATAAAGGGAAATAACTAATAATTTTATTTTATGCCAGAAGTGAGTTGATCTTTCTATTTGTTTCCATATAGAACCAATTTTGCCATTTGTGGCATTTTCAGTTCGTAACGCTTCGAGTTATATACTCGTATTCACACATTGTTCGATTAGCATATCAAAAACGACTTTTTCTCATACACAAAAAGGGGAAGAGATTCTAAAGAATAGTATTTTCATAGCTTATACAAATGTTATATAAACACACTTTTCGTTTCATGGGAAGCTCTTTATGATTATATTAAAGGCACCAATGAAATAAAGGCGTTATAACCGACAGCCGTTGTAAGAATTTTAAACACTTTTAGTATTCTTTTTTTTTTTTGCTTCCGATGCAAAAACTTTTTTTAATTTTTTTAACATATTTTTAAAGTTGTTGCTGAATTCATAACTAATTATGAACAACTTGAATTAATTAGTTATGTGAATTCCGATTGAAAGATGAAAACTATCATAAAAAAGATCCAAAGAGTTTTCATTACTATGGAGGATCTGATGAAAAAGCAATGAAGAGGTGTCAAAACCCACAGCATTTCTCTCATGAGAAGCCCGTATTGTTATTCATCGATGAATGTCCATTCTTCCATCACTGCCAGATCAAAATTAGCGGACCTTTTTAACTGGGCTATTTTATTAATATCGCACAATTGCAGCCAAGGCACCACATGGTTTAGTATTTTTTTTTTTTTTTTGAACCATTAAAAATAAACGGTCTCAGTGAATTTGTAAATATGGCAAAAATTGCCCACCGTTATGTAATTCAATATTTCCATTTGAAGAGTCTCAGTCCAGCCAATATTAAGGCCGAGCTAGGTTCTATTCTGGGGGAGTCAGCTCCTTCATATACTTATGTAAAATATTGGGCAGCAGAGTTTAAACGAGACCATACGTGCTGCCAAGACGAACATCGTAGTGATCGACCAATCGAGGTGCCCATGCCAGACATGGTTAAGAAAATCAACAAAATGGTTTTGGATGATCGAAATGGTCGGGTTAAGGTGCGTAAGCTAGCTAAAATGATATTCATTTCAACGATTTTTCCCTTTTCCATTTCTGTTTAGCTATCAAATGTACCTTTTTTACGACCATTTGTGTTCTTCTTCTTCTGAAAAAATATTTTTTAAAACGCTTTTCATATGAAGATCTTGGAACGCACGTTTCATATAGAAAAGTGTCTTGCAGTCCCCGATTCGTTTAGAAAATGCAGTTTACCCCTACAATAACCTCTTCCAAGACAATTCCTATTTAAAAATGGGATCTAAGACATTAACATAAATGAAAACTATTTTGCAAAAGATTTCTCCATATAATGAGTGGTTTTTAAGACAACTCTCTTAAGTGAAAGTTTTTTGAAAAATGCGTTTCTCTTAAATGTGTTCTTTAACAGCCTTTGCAAAAATTTTACATTTCATACTCTTTTATGCAAAAAATGTCTTATGACATACGAAGAACGTGCTGTTTGCCCCTTTTTTATACGAAAACTATCCTTCATGGTATTTTTTGATAAGAAAATTGTTTTTCATAACTTTTTACCACAGGAAAAGTAACCTTCACGACATTTCTCTACAAGAGATGTATCTTTCAGAAAATTGTCTTCAGTGGTAATTTCAGGTAGTTGAGGGTACTGCCTTTCCATATAACCCTTTTCTATAGGGAAAATGTCTTCAATGGCATTTTTCTATAATGAAAGTATTTTCAATGACACTTTTCTATAAGTAAAACGTATTCAATGACACTTTTCTATAAGAAAGTGTCTTCAATGACACCTTTCTACAGGAATAGTGTCTTCCATGGCACTTCTTCATGTCTTCAATGAAACTTTTCTACAAGAAGAGTGACTTCGGTAATACTTTTATGTAGGAAAAATGTCTTCACTGACTCTTTTCTATATGAGAGGCGTCTTTAATTACACTTTTCTATTGGAAAAAATCATCAATAGAACTTTTCTGTAGAAGAAGCGTTTGCAACGATATTTTTCTAAAAGAATGCTGTACTCACTGTAATCCAATTTATTTTTATATGATAAGTACAATATTTTTCAATATGAAAAATAATTCCATGATATGTTATATGTATGCAAATAACCTTCTGTGAAAATTTTCTGTATTGAAAATGTCTTTTGTTAAAATTTTTTTGTGTGAAATGCGTTCTATGAGAATTTTTGGTGTGAAAATTTAAAGACATACAGGGTGGCACAGAATGAACGAAGTGGTGTGAATTCCTTATAACTTTTTTATTATAATTTTTTTTTTCTTTTCTCTTTAGTATTTTGTAAAGAAGACTTGGAGAATTTATAATGGAGCAATACACAACCGAACAACGTGCCCAAATCATTGAAATTTACTTTGTAAATCAACGGTCCATTGTGTTTACTCAGCGTCCATACCGCCGTCAATTTAATGTGCGGGTTGCACCCTCTCAGTCAACAATAAACCGTCTTGTTGCAAATTTTCAAGAACAAGGAGCAGTAAGGAAACTTCCTGGTGCTGGCAGACGACGAACGGTGCACACGGATGACAATATTCAAGTGGTACAGGAGAGTATTCAGGAGGATCCACAAACATCAACCAGGAGACGTTCGACACAACTTGGCATCTCAAGAGGGTCGCTGCAGCGAATTTTGCATAGCATAAGAATGTTTCCATACAAAATTCAAATTGTCCAAGAATTGAAACCGACAGATTACCAGCAACGACTTGACAATGCAATTTATTTCCAGCAAAAAGCACAAGAGAATCCTAATTTTATTCATAACTTAGTTATGAGTGACGAAGCCCATTTCCAATTAAATGGGTTCGTTAACAAGCAAAACTGTAGGATATGGGCTACGGAAAACCCGAGAGTAGTTCATCAACGACAATTAAACCCAGTTAAGTGTACTGTTTGGTGCGGAGTTTCTTCAGAAAGGATCATTGGCCCATACTTTTTTGAAAATGAACGAGGTGTTGCCATTTCCATCAATGCAGATCGATATCGGGCCATGTTGGAAAATTTTGTAAGGCCAGCCGTGGAAAACCATCCGCAAATATGGTTCCAACAGGATGGAGCCACAGCGCACACTGCGAGGGCCACAATGGCTCTTTTACGCGACATATTTGGTGAAAGAATAATTTCGCGTACGAGCAATTTTAATTGGCCTCCGCGTTCCCCGGATTTAACCGCTCCAGACTTTTTCCTTTGGGGTTATTTAAAAGGGAAAGTTTATGTTAATAAGCCCAGGACTATTGACGAATTAAAATCCAATATTCGAGACGAAATTAACAACATAATGTGTTGGAAAGAGCACATTTGTGCGAAGCAGAAAATGGCCACCACTTGCGGGATATCATTTTTAATAACTAATCTAAAAATATTCCCTATAAATTTACTGTATTAAAAAAAAATGAAAAAAATATGCCTTAAATAAAAAGTGATAAGCAATTCACACCACTTCGGTCATTTTGGGCCACCCTGTATTTTATTCAGATTGAGAGCACTTTTGGTAGAGAAATTAATTTCTATTATCGAAATTGTTTTTAAGATTATTGCATATGTAGAAAATATCATTTTACCATAATAATGTCTTCAACAAGAAGCTTTCTCCAAAATAATTTTAAGAAAAAAAGTCCTTCTAGTTTACTTTTCTATATAAAAATTTACTTACAATTGACTTGTCTATGTAGTGAATGTTTTCAAGGGATTTATTATAGTTATCTTTCAACACCTAAAACTTGGTGCAAAATGTAATAGAACAATTTGCTGAGAATTAATGAGGTATTCGATGGTGTATAATTGTTTATTTTATTTTCGTTTGAAATCGCTGTTATGCAAAATATGACCTGACTTTGAATGATGCCCTAAACTTCCTGAAAGTGAAAATAGTATTGTGGTTATTGTTAGCTATTTTCTATAACTATTCTAATGTATAAATGTATATTCTAAACAGAAAGAGATTGGTTGTTGGTTGCCACTAAGTAGTTCTGTAACATCAATTGTCAATGGATCCTAAATTTCAACTACGCTTACAGTTAAATTGTGTATTTTGTAGATGTTGGTAAAAATCAACTAATTTACATCAACTACGGCTTAGTTGGACGTACACGACCTAGATCATTGTTGAAATTTTAGTTAATTTCAACTACCTAATGTTTTCGATTTGTATTTCTTTTTAAACCATTTTGTATAAAATAGTTTCCCTGACTTAAAGTCCTTCTGTTATACTTTGTGAGGACCCAAATGAGTATTTCCAAATGCAGATGGAATGGTATCCAATTCTCTGATGGTAGGCATTCAAAAACTTTGGTTTTAGCGTGTAAAAATTAATTGTTGTGTTTTAATAGGGATTCTTACGATTAGTAAGTAATTGACTGTATGAATTTTGTACTCATTAAAGCACTGAATTTGTTGAAAATTTAAAAAAAAAAATTGACTATAATCGTTACTATTGTCGTGTTCGTCGACAATAATTGCAAGACCGTTTCCAATGTTTATAATTATTATATAAGTTATATTCAATTCGAATAGTTGTTTTCACGATATTCCATATAAAATAGTTATGTATCTGTAAAGTTAGTGAAAACAAAGAGCCAAATTTGGATGGACCAAAGTTGGGACGAGCTGAAGCTTATATGCCATAGTTTGCAGGCCCCACTGCTATGGACTATGTGCCGTTTCGCTGCAATAAAGGTGGGCGGGCAACCTCTTTCCACGCATAATAAATCATGTAAAAACTAAGTGTTGTTAAAATCTACAACTAATTGTCAGTACGTATTTAATGGCATAAGTAGCGTATTATACATTGAATCAAGCAACGAATTTGTTGCAAATTAAAAAAAAAAGAATAAATAAATACATAAAACCAAAATTAGTAGTGGTTTTTCATGGCCCTCCAAGAAAATTCGTGACCTTTGAAAGTATTAAAAATTGTCATATGAAAAAAATGTCATTCCAACTTGAGAGTTAAGATCAAATTAAAATAATTTCATATTTTTCCTATTATTAGGATTACTTCAATGAATCGTGGTCCTACCTATAACAAGAATTCTTTGTAATTAAACATTGCCCTCTGACAAAGTGCAAAGTTCATCGCATTGTTCTTAGTCACAATTCAACCGTTTATGATTTGTTAAAGCACACAGCAGTTACCAATCTTCAGAAACCATTAATGCTGTAATTCCCGCAGCACTCCTCAACCCATTCAGAATGGAGCCTCAAGCCCATTCCCGCATATGTACATAGACCGATGTTCCTCTCATCAGCCATCTCATGTGTTATGAATAATATACATAAACGTTGTTTGGCCGGAACTGGCAAATTTACGAAAGAACCGGAAGGTATGTTTCAAGTTCACAGAATACATTTTCTTTGCCGTATGCATCGGCATGTAGCGTCTATGTATACAACTGTGTGCGAGTGTGAGTGTTGTTGAATGAGCATTGGATAAAAAGTAGGCAAACGTTTATGGAGTGATAAATGCTCATACAAACAAACAAATTTGCCGTACGTGACATGAATGTTGATTGGACATGAACATGAAATATTTTATGATATCGACTGTTCTTTCCTTTTTCGGGGATAGTAAAACATAAAAACGCTGTTCTCATCAAATAGTTTTAAACGAATTTATCCGTACTGTTTTCTGTTTTTATTTTGTTGTAACCAAAAATACCATATCTATCCCTTACTTAAGTTTACCAGAGCCATGTCGAAGTGGTCTTCATGTGATTATGCACGTAAATGTAATATGCCGACATACTATAAGGCTAAATGCTTTTGCTGGTGCCTGTTAATTGAAATCCATATTCTATGCTATATTTAAATAATAATTGTAAATGTTGATGATGTTGATTCGCAACGTTATCGTATTGATCTAAATGATAATAAGTAAAATATAATGTTGCAAGTCGATGTCGTAAGACGATATTTAAGAGCTTTTTAAGGCCAGAAAAACAAAATTGTGATTGCTCAGTCAATGTCATGAAGTTAATAACATAAATTTTGTGATTTTGTTAAAAACACAAATAACCAACCATAAAGAATGCTGCGATGGTCAGTGGCTATTCCAAAAATAGGTTTATGGATGTGAGTATGTCCATAGAGATCGATTGCAACCTTATTAAAAGTACTAGATTAAGCAAAGCTCACAACGTACTTAACCAATCATGGAAAAAACAGACTTCGCAAATTAGCATATCCTTAGGACATTCACCATCTATTATGAAAATTCTCTATGATGTTACAGTTTACTGTAACTTACGGACGAGATTGAGCAGAGCTCAAAACGTACTTAACAAAATAAAAAGAAATTAGACTTTGAAAGTCTACATACTCATGAGAAATCTGCCATGTATTCCAAAAAAAACTCTATCAATTAATACAGTTTACTGAGGCTAAAATAGACATGATGTAGAATAGAGCTTAAATTATTTAATACAACATAAAAAGGTCAAACATAGAAGAAATACAGCCCAATAGAAAATTGAAATTTACTACTAAAAAGTTAAATTTCACAAATCTGAATACCCCGAAGGAATGCATCGTCTATCACAAAAAAAAAACGAAAGAAAAAAACTCTCTTAATTAATACAGCTTACCGAAGCTAACGTGGGCACAAGATTGATCAGAGCTCAAAAAGGTGAAGAATTTACCAAAATTAGCTCTAGAGAAAACTGAAATCTATAAAAAAAACTGGATTTCACAAATATGTGTACTCCGAGGAATTCACCGTCTATTTCAGAAAACATTCTCGAGCATGATGTCGCAGATTATGGTGCTTTTTCCCTCATAAAAGCCCTGGAACGTAGGAGAGCATCTCATGTGACCTCAAGATGCTGGATAAAAAGCAACGAAGGGTTTTTAAGGAAAAGAGACGATTGTGAATAAAATAAGTAAACTTTAATGCAGTAGACGCATAATTAGAGACGAAAAACAAAAATTCTACCAAGAGAGCAATACAAGAAAGATACTTTGTGTACTTTTTTTGTTGAGAAAACATTTTCTTTATTTTCCAAAATAATATACTTTTTACCCTATACAATTTTTTTCAGCGATATTCAATAGCTTTTATAGCCAGTTTATAGTAAGAGGAGTTTGATAAGGAGTTTGATAGTCCTTAAAGTAGGCATTAATCGCAAGACTCCGTCTCTTCATTTTTTGGCAAATTTTTTAATTTTTACAAATTTGGAAATAGAAATGTTCCGAGGGAGCAAAATCCGGTGAAGCAACTCAAATTTTAATTCATTAATTTTAGCCATCGCAATAGTGGATGTGTGAACTGAAGCGTTGTTTTGATGAAACAACATTTTATTTGTTGCCAAATGCGGTCAACTTCACATAATTTCATCAACTAAACGCTGCAATAAATTAGCATAATATTCGTCGTTGCGTCGATATCCTTTCTTTTTTCCTTTCTGAAGACAATAAATAAAAATAATCACATACACATACATATCCCAAAAAACAGGCGCCATGACTTTGCCTGAAGATGGAACCGTGTTCGTCTTCCTTGGACACGATTCTCTCATTCCAGTTCGCTGCTTTGACTATTCTTTTATTTCAGGTATGTTGTGGTGGACCCATGTCTCTTTCATGGTTATAAATCGATGGAAAAATTCGGCTTTATTGCGATGAAACATCGCCACTGAAACATCTTCACAACGCTGTTTTTGCTCTATTGAAGGGAAGTGTGGCGCTCATATTTTCTTTTTATTATTATTTTTAACAATTTTCTAGTAAACAACTACAATATAAATTTGCCTCAGCGCCTCTAAGGCATTATTGAGGCTAGCTAGCAACAATTTAACAGTGAACTTATGTTTTACATAGAATAATCAACAATAATAATGTTTTTTTTTAATCGTTATGGAATGCAATGTATTATAAAAATATTTTTGTTTTTTATAAAAAAAGAAAAAAAAAATTCCAGTTATATAAGAAGCATCTCAATATTATCAAACAAGTATCGTTTCAGTGTTTTTTTAAAGAGGGAAATCGACTGCAAATCTTTTATTATATGCGGTAATTTATTGTATTCAATGCTACCCAAGTACTCAATTCTCTGCTTTGCTTTCTCCAACCGACATCTGACTGGATATATATCACTATTGTTTCGGGTGTTGAATGTATGACCAACTCTTTGAAAAGAAATCGTGTGATGTCCCATGTTAGGAATAGCTTTAAAAACATAAACTAAAAGTTGATTTTTATGCAGTCCATGTATTGGTAAAACATTCTTAGTCACATTTTTGTACAGCGGTAAAGTGGAGTATGTTATTGGTAAATTGTAAATAATTTTCAGGGCTTTGTTTTGCATGACTTGGAGGGATTTTAATTCGGCGTTTTTCTTGTGTCCGTATATAATAGACAGGTAATTCAAATGACTTTGGATTAGTGCTTGAAATATGATATATTTAGTGTTCATATTAAAAGTGTTTTTGAATTTATATAAAATACCAAGAGCTGGTGCTACTTTGGTTTTTATATGGCTTATATTTTGATTCCATGACAAATTACTTTGTATTTTAATTCCCAAATACTGTATGGTTTCAACTTCTGTAATTTCCTGCCCATTTACAAAAATTGAACAATCGTTATGATTCCTGTGCGATTGCGGTTTAAATCGTATAAATTTGGTTTTGTTTGCGTTCAACATTAATTTATTTAAGCGAGCAAATTCCGTTATCAATTCTGCATCACGTTCAACGTTTATTTTCAGAACTAAATTTTCCTTGTACGGATAAAACAAACACAAGTCCTCGGCATACATAAAAAGTTTTCCATGAAGCTGTAGATTATTAAAGTCGTTGATATACAATTTAAATAACAGAGGGCCCAAAACGCTGCCTTGTGGAACACCGTGTACAACGGGAAGCATAGAACTTTTTTCTTTGTTTACAATCACATACTGCTTCCGATTCTCCAAATAGTTTTTAAATAATGCTAATTCTTTGCCTCTGATTCCGTAGTATGACAACTTTTGGCACAATATCGAGTGATTCACAAGATCAAAAGCCTTAGTAAAATCGTAGAAAATTCCACCAACTGCAGAAAATCCTGTATCTAGGCCGTCACATATGTAATTAATAACATTAATATTGCGCACAGATTTTTCACCTTCAAATCTTCAGTCAATATATATATGTATAACACTTTTTGAAATGCCAACGATTATCCTTTCAGCTAGCTCATGCGCCTTCAGTCAACCATTTTGATCAGCCAATACCATTTTGTGGATTTTCTGAACCGTGCCTGGCGTGGACACTTCAATTGGTCAAGACGGACGGGCCGCATTCATCTTGGCAGCTCGTACGGCCTCGTTTAAACTCTGCTACCCAATATTTTACAGTTGTAAATGAAAGAACAGACTGTCCACTGAGGGCTTTCAAATGGTAATATTGAATGACCTAACTGTTACAAATTTCCCCCTTGTTTACAAATTCACTGAGATCGTTTAATTTTGATGGCTCAAATAAAAATGCTAAAAAACCTAGCGCCTTAAAACCTAAGACATGGTTT
Source organism: Philornis downsi (assembly GCA_019455685.1). Taxonomy (NCBI): domain Eukaryota; kingdom Metazoa; phylum Arthropoda; class Insecta; order Diptera; family Muscidae; genus Philornis; species Philornis downsi. Next base: position 502,989 of record JAHXMU010000279.1, on the reverse strand, counting down.
TATAAAGTTTTCACTTTTCCCCAAAATAATTTGTTTCAAACCACTGGTACCATCTATACGTCATGTCGGCCAGCTTTCAGATCGCTCGTGTAATACAAGAGAGGAAATCAAGTCAATCACCAAGCCAAATGTTTAAGAACAATAAAACTGTTGATGACAATGGTCTGGGTACAGAGGTATTTAATACCGGGGACGATGAGTTGAAAATGATTGTTCGCTTATTCTGTGTCGTATAGAAAAAAATGCGATTCAAGCTTATACACAAATCTTATATATTTTTGTAGGTCAGGATGACACTGACTGACACGAAGTCTGTAGTAAAGATAGGCAAAATTTCAAAAGAAGACTTACAAAGGGTGGAAGGCTATCATGCGATCTCTCCAACATGCTGTTGGAGATGATTATAAGGAAAGCTACAGTTAACGCGATTGATACCATTTTTAGCAAAGTAAAAAAGGTGCTCGTATAGACATTACGATGTTACCGCAGCCCTCTCAAGCATTGAGTTTGATGGTAAACAAAATGAAATTATTTGTGTTGACGAACAAAAAGTCTCCACGTTTGCGACGCCTCGTGAACATTGATAACTATTATTTTTGGAGTGGTGGTTGAATCTACCTCGACTCCGCTGTGAATGAGATCAATGCTGTCGAAGTATTGCTATCGAAGAGATGTCACTTTGGATTAAGTAAGCGATTTAATGACAAAGTCGTTACCCGACAGACAAAATCTCAACTGTTACATTGGTGTTACCTGTGTTGCTGAATGATGCAGAATCCAGGATTATGAAAAAGTCGAATGAATCAGTGCTGGTAGTCTTCATGAGGAAAATAGTATGGAAAATATGTGGATCTATCACCGTGCATAAACCATCAACTAAGAACATCGGTGTCGCATTAACCATAAACGGTATGAGCTATTTTTCGATATCGATGTTTTCGAGTGCATCAAAGTAAAACGATAGCATTTGCGAGATTATGTTGTACGGATGGAATCAATTTTTCGAGCAAGAAGTTTTCAACATTTTGTTACACTTGAGAGGAATGAAGACAGCAGGCAAGTAGTATTCGATTAAGGCAAGTGAACAAGGCAAGAGATATTTTATCTTGCAATCTTTTTAACTTGATTATGGAGATGATAATGAGAAAAACTTCAATGAACAAAACTGATAATACTGAACTGATAATATTAATAATAATGACAACAAAAAAGCAGCTGTTGGGATGTAAAATTTCAATTGTAAGTGCTATACAAATAATTAAGTAGCCGAGGAAGGGTAACAAAAATCTATAAATAATTGATATAGCGAAAATATATCCATTATTGTTCCAATAAAAGGCTTTAGTAATCTGTATCTCGCTTTCTAAAGGGTGTCCCAACAAGAACGCAAGATTTACATTTGGCGCCATTCGAAGTGTCATTGTTTGACATTTGAACAATTGTTATTGTTTGCTAGTAGAAGGTACTAGGTTAGTAAAAATGGAGCAATACACGAATCAACAACGCATTCTCATTGTGAAATTGTTTCACCAAAATGGTGAAAGTTTTGCGGCTACAGTTCGCAAATTGCGATCAATTTGGGGTCACAATAATGCTCCAAAAGAGTCAACTGTAAAGAGATTAATGGATAAATTTGCCAAAACTGGGTCTGTTAGTGATGTAGACAACAACGCGCCTTCGACCAGGTCGATCGACCGAAAATGTCGCAGCTGCTCGTGATGATGTCGCTCAAACTCCATCCAAAGATAAGAAAGATTCCGTACTCAAAAAAATTTTTAAAGAGTTTTAAAATTTCCATAATATTTAAGCAGGCGCGTCAAATGTGGGCACCAGCAAAGAGAACTTATTGTATGTAACCTCTAAAAACTGTTATACTGCGGAAGAAAATAGAATCAATTGAGATCGAAATTACCAATAAATAGAGACAGAATGTTTTGGGAACATCTATAAAACAAAGTTATATTTTAAGTGAAAAAAATCGAACTAGTTTCGTTCTATGGAAGCAATACATTGGAATTTGGAAAAGTTTTGTCACTACAAGTTTAGTAACGTTTAGGATTCGATGGCGATTACGGTCCTACTACAGTAATTGCTACTGTTGTGGTTTCGTTTCGGTAATTTTGACATCAAATATGTATCGCACTCTGGAAGGCCAAGCTCGATATATGAGTGCTGCAGTTCATGCAAAAGATCCTCATGGTCTGAATTTGCAACTGCGAATCGCTGCTGAATTACAACGAAACGCACACATTTCTGAAGCTAATGGTCACTGGGGATGGAAAACGGGTCCCACACGGCAACACTTAGAAAGTGTTCGTATTTGGCTCATGATGAGTCGGCGCAAACGGTGGCTAATCCAGGATTGATGGTCAGAAAAGTTTAGCTGTGTGGTTGTCAGGGATTCATCTACCATGAGTTGCTCTCCTTTAGCTAAATACTTAATTCGGATCGGAGAAAAGGAATAGTGTAGAGGCAACTAGGTTTGGCAAGTAGGAGTTGAATTGTGTTTCGTCAGGACAGCACATGTCAACAGTGACGCTAACGTTTGCTAATCCAGAATTGATGGTCAGGGAAGTTTAGCTGCGGGATTGGCAGGGATTCATCTACCATGAGTTGCTCTCCTATAGCTAAAGTCTTAATTCGGATCCGTACTGCCAACTGTACACTTAGAGTTCGAGAGGAGGAATCGTGCAGCAGTATCTAGCTTTGGCAAATAGAAGTGGAATTGTGTTTCGTCAGGACTACACATGTCAGCAATGACGCAAACGTTGGCTAATCCAGCATTGATGGTCAGGAAAGTTTAGCTGTGGGACTGCCAGTCTATTGGCTATCCAATAGCCAAATTCTTAAATCGGATCTATACCGTCAATAAATGAACAGTCCGTGCAGAAGCGGCCAACTTTAGCAAATAGAAGTGGTATTGTATTTCGTCAGGACAACACATGCCAATAATGATTCGCCAAAACTTGGTTGTCAGATTCTTAAGCATCCACCTCATAGTCTAGACCGGGCATTAAGTTGTGACCATCTGTTCCTGTTTATGGCGAATGACTGTCCCAGTTGTTTGCCAAGAGAGTCAAAGATTTTTATGGAATTGCCATTAAAACGGTAACAAATTTTGAAAAAAGTGGTGCATATTCGACTTAAATCGGATCATTCTAACTATACTATATATAGACTTCAATGTTATGCACAAAAAATGGATTTCTTTAACGACACTTTAAATTTTGAAAGTCATACGGCCACAATGCTGTTGTAAAATTTCTAAACTTCGTTTTTCCAAACACTTTCATATTTTAACATGTTATAAATTAGTTGTGAAGTTTTAGATGGGTTCAAGATGATCATTTTATTAATGTTCTAGCAAATAACGCCGGCTTATCACCTCAGTCACGACGAATTATTGCTAATACAATATTGAAAATTCCCAAAAAAAAAGAAAGAATCGAAAATGAGAAGTTTTCATGGCATTCTGTGTAATGATTTATGACAACTGTCGTAACGATTTCCTGCCAAATTTCATTGCTTACTCCCAAGCATTCAAAGCGCCTGCCACTTTCAAAAGGATGAAGAAGTCAACCCATCAGTCTTGCTATTGTTTCACCAATACAACAACAGAACGGTATGTATGTGACTATGATATGCATGAGCGAGTGGGTGATTGAGCATAAGGACATCGTTTACACTCAGGTTCGTAAGTTTAACTGACTGACATTGATGTATTCGTAGTCGAACATTGTGTCATTGTAATTGTGGTTGTTACTCTTTCACTACCGCCATCATTCGTTTTTGTTGTCCTTTTATGCAGCTTGTTTAGCTTGAAATTGAAAATATAATATTTCTGATCGAAAATCAATAATAATAACAACGACACAACTACCAGCCAGCCAGTAAAAGTAAACAAGAGTTGACTTAAAGGCACCAAAAAGTACAAGACAACGGAACGAAATGACTACGACGATGTCGAGAGCGACGGCGATGGCGATGACGATGATGACGGCGACGACGACAAACAACGACGACTGCAACGATGGTATTGCCTCTAGTTGTATTTGTCGCGGCCGCCTTTGGTATCTGTCTACTACTATTGATGTATTAAGAAGGTACAGTGTGTGTGTGTGTGTGTGTGTGTATGGAGGGAGAATAAATGGTCAACCATGGTGTGTGTGTCTGTGTGTGTAAGTGAGCGAGTGCTCTTGAATGGCTGATGTTTAAACTAACTACACCAACACTAACCACTTTATAACACTCGTATCCTACTCGTCGTATTGCGTTATGTCTCCTGTTATTATTATTTTTTTCCTTTTGTTTTTGGTTGTCTTTAATTTTTCGCCTTTCTTTCCGTTTTAAGCACTTTTTTCTTCTTGCAGGCTAGATTCTCTTTATAGTTAAGTTTTTTTTTTTGTTGTCGTTTAAAATATGTTTTATCTGCTTTATACTTTTGTTGTGTTTTATTATTTTTGTGTGTGTTTGATAGATTGCGAAAAGGAAAAAACCGTTAGAAAGACAAAGACAAAGACAACAAAGAAATTATGTGAGAAAGGGAAATGAACGATACCTCAAAAGCACGGTGGGCGTAGTGAATGTACATTTGAATACTTAAAAAATAATGAGATGAAAATTTGAAATTTGCAGTGGGGTTTTTCGGATATCTTTTATTTAAACTCCCAATGAAACCATAGTGCTAATGAGCACAAAATTAACTCATTGCAAACCAATTCTGTACATTTATCTGTTTTATCGTGATTTCAATGAAGAATTCAGTCCAAAAAGTATCAGAAATTCATTAGTTAAAAAGTCCTTTTAAAGAAATTGTCAAAATTTTTTGCGGCAAAGTTGGGTCAATTTTCTTCTGCAATGACCCGGAGTTTAAGGGCAATTTTTCATTTCGTTTGTTTACCGATTTGTGTTTGATTTTATCAGTTTATCTGAATAGTTTTTTTTTTTTGCAATTTTTACAAATGATAAAAATATGAAAGAAAGAATTTCCTTAAATTTTGCATTGCAAATAGAATTTTGTGTGCCGAAACGTTTGAAAATATAACAGAAGGTTTGCGGTAAATCGACTTTATCAACGACAGTTGCGTAACAGTGGTATAGAGCATTCATAAGTAGCCGAGATTTAGTGGAAGATTTGTATCGTCGTGGTCGACGCTCAACGCCTTCAACTGAAATTAACAGCAATAAAGTGAGGGACACAACGGTTGAAAATTACCACTGTGTTTTCCGTCTTTCAAATCAATGCGTACCCTTTTACACGATGAAAATCAAACCCACATTCATAAAATGCATTATAAATGGTGATGAGACTTGGGTTTGTGAGTTTAACATGCGAATAAGTCAGCAGTCCGGTGCCACATCAAATAAAAACTTCCAATTGAACCGAAGCCAAAAAAACCTCGTCGAAGTCGACCAAAAGTTTAAGTAATATTGCTGTTTTCCCCGATTATCGCGATGTGGTGCACTTGGAATTCCTGCCCGAAGGTCAGACGATGCATAAAGAATGATATTTGGCCATTATGCGGCATTTGGGAGAGCAAATTAGAATTGAAAAGGTCATATTTGTTGTAAGAAAAATCACGAATTTTACACTACAGCAATGCAACATTACACAATTCTATCACTGTAAAGTAATTTGTGAAGTTATATTAAACAAATATCGAAAAAATAAGTTTATTCATCTGATATGGTTCTGGCTGATCTTTTTCTTTTTCCAAAACTCAAATCATCACTTTGAGGTAATCATTTTCAGTCGTTAGATAACATTCGCCGAGAGAATTTAAATCTTTTCCAGTAAATGCATTAGAAAAATATTTTGATGATTTCATTCTTTGTTGGTATAAATGTAATATTTCGGAAGAGACAGGATGTATGTTTTTGTTTTTATGAAATTCGTTCGAAGGTATGTCCAAGAGGTCACATGATAGGCTATCGCCCTCTACATAATTACAAATTTTTTTTGCTGCCATTATTGAAGCGGAGTCCTGCACCACAACTTTCTCTCCGTAGCTTCCCTCATTACAATCAAATGCGGATGCAGCATCTTTTTCTTCAGACGTAATGCGATATTTTTCGTCAATAAGATCTAAGATTCAGTACAGCTAAGTTCTGTAGAAGAACGATATTTTTGATGATGTTATCTTTATAGGTAATTTTTAGCAAAGAAAAAATAAGTAATAAATTAGGCTGATTTGAAAATTACTGGTTGCATAACAGTGAATAACAAATTAAGGGCAACGAATGTTCGTTTTATTATCTGAATCCAGTTTCCAAATTTATCCAACACATCTCATTCTTTAGAAATTTGCAGACAATGTTGGCCACAACGCTGTACTGAAATTCATCGCAAGCAAATTTTTGTTAATTTGATGCCAGTACTGAATTTTAAATGTTTTTTTTCGCAACATATTCTCCTCAAAATAGCTTAATTGGTTATTTTACCAAGTGAAAATGAAAGTACAGTTTATATAACACTCTGAAAAAGCAGAAAAGTTATGGCGAAATTGTCGTTATGGGAATGTTTTAATAAATTAGACCATTATGAAAGTTGTTAATTTCATAACACTGAGAAACAATTTAATCTGTATCCGGTTTCCAGATTTTTCCAAAATATCAAATTAAAAAGAACCTACAGATAAAGTGTCGCCATTCACCATTCTGAACCAATTCGATTATCTACGGAAACATATTACCATTAATATAGAAAAAACAACTAAATCTAAAACCAATTGAACAAGACGAATTTTGAGCAACAGCTTGATATTACAAAAAAATATATATATGTATATAAACAATATATTTCAGTCCTTTTCAGGGCGGTCCCAATAGTCGACCTGACGTACGTAGTGCCAATAGTCTGAGAAAAAAAATTTGGTGGAATGTGCTGACCTTGCAAAATATATATTATATATATAAAATATATGTATATATTTACTTTAAGTTTTAGTATTTGTATTTGAGCCACCATCACTCACGATCTCAGTGAAATTGTAAACAGGGAAAAAATTGGTCACCGTTATGTAATTCAACAACTCCATTTGAAAGGTTGTCACCCCAACCAATATTAAAGCATGCTGGCTAAAACTGCTCCTTCCTTTACGATTGTAAATTATTGAATAGCAGAGTTTAAGCGAGGCCGTACAAGCAGCTAAGATGATGATGGTCGACTAATTGAGGTGGCTACGCCAGTTACGGTTACAAAAATCCACAAAATGGTATTGGATGATGGTCGACTGAAGGTGCGTGAGCTAGCTGAAATGATAGTCATTTCAAATAGTTCTGTACATCGTATATTAAATAAAGATTTGAAGATGAGAAACTTTTGCGCAAAATGGGTGCTGCTCTTGCTTTCTATATAGCATGGGATGCGCATGGGATTATTTTAATTGATTATCTTCTTTATCTTAATTTATTGCAGCGTTTAGGTGATTAAATTGTGGGAAATAGGCGGCATTTGGAGGAAAAGAAAGTGTTGTTTCATCAAGACAATGCTACAGTTCACACATCCACTATTGTGAGGGCCCAAAATTAATGAATGAAGGTTCAAATTGCTTCATCACTCACTCTATTCGCTAGATTTAGCTCCCACGGACTATGTTCAACTTCCAAACTTCGAAGAATGGCTGTGTGGTAAAAGATTTTCCAACAATGAAGTGATCGACTCTGCGGTTGATGGCTGCTTTAAGGAGTTTAACTACTATATGGTCAGCTCTTACTATAAACAGGATATAGAAGCTGTTGAATATTGCAGGAAAACGTGTATCGAGCTAAGGGGAAATTATGTTGAAAAATGAGGAACAACTTTCTAAACTTTATTGTGTCTTCTTTATTATGGCGACTAGTTTTGGGACCGCCCTCATACTTACAAAAGCTGCCAAATATATAGGGAACATGGACCATAAAAGCTATTTGTTGAACGTATACTAAATCTATCTCTTCCTGTACACAATTACGTGAGTAAATGCAGTTTTTCAAAAAAAGTTTGCCCACGGGAAATCTTTGACAAAATTTATGATAAACGTAATATTTTAAGGTTTAAAGCTTTAAAAACTCTTGAAGCAAATTCTATTCATATCTCGATATGAAATTCGATATTATATGTAGTATAGGATATTTTAGAAAGAGCTTGCTTAGCTTGTTAGTTACAGCTCTTAGGTAATACTTAAGAACACATTATATTCGGCAGGGTTTTGCAGAGTCATACAGTCGTCAAAAAAAAAAGAAGAATAAATAGCCAAATAACTAAGCAAAGTGTCCAGGTTCTGGGTGTCTGCTCTTTCGAACACAATAATAAACTTATAGTTTTTAGCGAACCCTTACGTGGCTGCTAAGAAAACTCAATTTTTGCACACCATTTATCATATTGGCCGGTATGGAAACGTAAAACTGTTTGTTAGGAGAGCGTGTAACCACCCTCCTCCTTTTGGAGTGAGCAGATTACTAAAAAATTCTGTACGCAACCAACGGAGTCATTATTTGCTAATATATAAAGTAAATTATACTGCCTGCAAATATGTTCTACACATTGTTTTATTACTTTACTTTGAAATTATTCCGATACAAAATGTCCAAAACTGGAAAACTGAAGCAAATACATGTCTCTTCGAAAATATTCTAAAAAATATTGCTTCAGTATAGGATTTTACAAAGTATGGAACCGATTTTCGATGTTTTGAGTGTCCAACAAAACATTGTGGTTTTTTACAAAAAGAGCTGCTGCTCCTTTGAACCCTCTCTGGAAAATATTATATCAAAACAGAATTTCATATGGCACTGTAAAAAATGAAAGCCAATTTTTTGTATATTAGAATGGAATGATTAGTGTGATGAATTGAAGAAGAAACACAGAAGCTGGAAGCGTTTGAAATTATTTTCTATTGGCGGCGTATAATAGATAAATTATGTCTATTCTAGTCGCCACTTAAGAAGAAGAAGATTTTCCCATAAATGGTTCTTTTCAACTGAAAGCTATAAATGTTTGTAGAAAGAGTTACTTAGAATCTCTAAGAGAAAACGATGTAACAGAATTTACTGCAAATCAAATATTGATAGAAATCGATTTCCAAATGTTTTGATTTTTATAAGCATCATGCAATAAAACAACATTTAATAGCATGTCGAACACTTCATTACTCATAGTCAACGAAATCTACGACCATATTTGTAGAAGACGACATAGATTGATGATTGTTCTGTTTTAAATTTTATGATCTAAAATTTGACACATATAATGTAATGTTTTACTCTTTGGCATAAAATTGTCGCGTGGTGGTTAAACATTATAAAAGTCCTTGGAGAATGGAACATCTTTTTCACAAGTTGTGTTTTTTTTTTTTTTTTTGAAAGGAAGATGGAATACGGCTGGCATCTTGACGTGCTGTCAATTCATTATCACTGGCAGATGTGAAGAGATCTTCGTTTTCTTGCCTTAGAAATGTATACTTTAAATTGTGCACTTTTTTGAAATCATTAGAAAATGCTTGTTTGTCCAATTTAGTCATAGAGACTAATAGAGTCAAAAAAAACTAATACCTGATCATCAATTTGGTTTTAGACAGGGACATGGGACGATTGAACAGGTTCATAGATTAGTTGCACTGATAAATAAATCTTTCGACACGAAAAAAGTATTGCGGCATTTCTGGACATTTCACAAGCCTTTGATAGGGTATGGCACGAAGGGTTATTATTCAAATTGAGGAAAATGTTACCCAAGAATTTCTTAATTTTTCTAAAATCTTATATATCTGAACGAACCTTTTTTGTTAAACATGGCGAAGACCTGTCGGACATGCTTAAATCGCATGCGAGAGTACCTCAGGGCAGCATTATGGGTCCTACCTTATATCTGATTTTCACTTTGGATCCACCCACAGAAGAAGGCACTCTTATCAGAACGTTTGCAGACGATACAGCTGTTCTTGCCACTGACGTCAACCCGGATCAAGCATCTAGAAAATTGTAAAAACATCTCGATACCATAACAAAATGGCTGCAGAAATAGAGAATGAAGACAAACGAAACGAAATCGGTTCAGGTAACGTTTACACTTCGGAGAGGATGTTGCCCTCCCGTGTCTATTAATAATGTTGAAATACCTCAAGCAAATGATGCAAAGTATGTAGGTATTTATTTGGACAGAACACTGACTTGGAGAAAGCATATATTTACAAAAAAACTGGCCTTGGGGCTCAAACTAAGATCCTTAAATTGGCTTTTGAATGGCAAATCCAAATTATCCCTAGATAACAAATTGAAAATCTATAAATGTGCCTTAAAATCCATATGGGCAAATGGAATCCAGTTATGGGGGACTGCAGCAAACTCTAACCTTGAAATATTGCAACGATTTCAATCAATCAATCAAAGTACTGCAAACCATTACCGGTGCATCCAGATACTTCTCCAATAAACAATTGCATAGAGAATTGAAAACACCCTTCATTAAGGAAGAAGTCCAAAAATACTCCGCTAGATACATGAATCGTATTCAACAACATCCGAATCAGCTGGCATCCAATCTGATGAACGAAACACCATTATTTACCAGACTAAGGAGGAGAACCACTCAGGACCTGGCTACTCAGGACGAATATAGCAGTAGGGACACTCAAGGAAGTGTTCCCCAATAAAAATACAATTTTAGTATATAAGTAGTATGTATGAAGTATGAATATTACTGAATGTCCAAGGACAGATTGTAATAAATACAGAATTTACAAAAAAAAAAATTTAGTCATAGAACATTTACTTTCCCATCCCTTTTCTCAAAAGTATATTTTATAGTAAAAATAAATTTCTCGAACTATCAATACAGAATAAAACTTTTGTTTGCCATTTCACAGAAAAAAATATTTCTCATTTGATTTGTGCACATTTAAAGAAATTATTGTTGCATTTGTCAGCAGTATGAAATTTATATTAATAATAAAGCAAAAATCTTATTTCATATACAGGCAAACATGATAACGGCAAACATAAAGATCATATTTAAATATGCAACCAAAAGTATATAATCATTGAATAGACTTGTGGAGTTTTGGGGTAGCATTTGAATTTCTGGTATCCTTTTTAGGGATCCATAATTCCACTTCATACATATTTCATATTTCTTAGAAATTTGGTACTCTAAAAGAATACAATCTTCATTTGATTTTGTTTCCCTTCTTCGCTATCTTCCCATTTTTTCGAGGGTTTTTGACAAACCTCCCCCATTTCATCAACAATCACCTCATACTGCCCTAACACTATTAGAACACAATTTCCATAATTTTAGTAATCAAAAGAAAAAAAAAAGAAAAAAGGAAAGGATTTCTTCCTTTAATACATTTTTCCTTAAGTAGTGTGTTTTTTTTTTCTTTTCCTTTTGTGCAAAATGAAGGATAACAAGGACTGTTTTATAGACTGGCCACTGAAAAGAGAATATTTTTCTTATGGATGTGTTTGTGTGCCGAAGCAGATATTCTCACACTTTCAGAATCTGGTATGAGCACCAAAAAAAAAAAAAAAAAAAAAATGCGTACAAATTGCTGTCTTTTAAAGTCATTGAAAGTCATTTTTCATTTCAACTGGGGCGTTAACATTCTCAATGAAGTGGGCTTGAATTTCAAATACAAGGCAAATGGCAAATCATAAATGGCCCTCTGCAACTACTGCCAATATTGCGTCTGTCATAAAACATCAGGGGATAATGTTAATATTCATTGTATCTTCAAGTGATTATTTATCTCTTCATATTTTCATGGGTGTTTTAAGCAATGAAAAAAGCAGTCATTTTGGTGCAATTTTTCATTTGAGCAAAGTTTTGCTTTTGAATCAGAGTTGTCAGACTCTACTTTGACCGTAAAACAGTGATTCAATCAAATGTGATTATCTGGCAGTCGAATCTAAATGGATTAATTGTATTTAAATTTAATTCAATTTAATAAGAACTATCCAGTTTGTCTAGATTTGGAAACGATATAAAAGTGTCTCTTTAGAAATTATAAATCTGCATATATGGCGCTATTGGAAGTGATGAAAATTTTATAGTTTCTAGATGACTTTCAGTTTAGTTTTGCTGGGTAGCAGTGACAACACAAAGTATAAATTATATTTACATAAAGAGTTAATGATTTCCTAAATATGTGCTTTAATATCTCCTATTTTAAAAGTTACTACCTCAAGTTCCTGAACCGAAAATATTTTTGTTCTGTTTAAACATCGATTCTGATTGAAATATCCTCTTCTTTATGATGACGCTTCCATTTCTTTTGATTTTCATACATTTTCAAATTTTATATTTTTATTAAAAGTAAAATTGTATTCAGAGTATAACATTTCATTTGGAAGAGTATTTCAAGATTATTCCGGTGAAATTTCTTAATGATACTGAACAAACGTTAGCGTTATTGCTAACGATAGAAGGATCGAGAGAGAGTTTGGGAATGGTGGTACTAGGGCGGTCCCAAAATTACTTAACCTAACAAACACGACACAAAAATTTGAGAGAAATGTTTCTTATTTTTCAACATAATCTCCTTTTAGCTCGATACACTTTTTCCAGCGATATTCAATAGTTTCTATATCCTATTTTTAGTAAGAACTGTCGAACTCCTTACAATAATCATCAAACTAGGCCACCGTTTGCAAATCTTTTACTACCGAGCCATATTTTCAAGTTTGGAAGTAGAAAATAGTCCGAGCTAATTTTGGAGAATTAAATGCATGATAAAGCAGTTCAAAATTTAATTCATTAATTTTGACCATCGCAACAGCGGAAGTGTTAACTGGAGCTTTGTCTTGATGAAACAATACTTTTTTCACTAAATGCGGCCTTTTTCCTATAATATAATTACCTAAACGCTGCATTAAATTAGTATACTATTCACCGTTGATGGTGAATCAAAATCAAAATCAATCAAAAACTTAATAACCCCATGCCCATCCCAAAAAAATAGACGATACGACCTCATTTTGTCTGCATGTAAAACCGTCTTCGCTTTCTTTGGACACGATTCTCCCATTCCAGCCCATTGCTTTGATTGTTCCTTTGTCTCAGGTTTGAAGTAGTGGACCCATGTCTCATCCATAGTTATAAATCCATAGTTATATTCGGATTGTTTGCGGTGAAATATGGCAAAACACTCTGCTGAAACATTTTCACGACGCTGTTTTTGCTCTATTGAAAGCAAGCGCGGCACCCATCTTGCGCACAGCTCTCATGTCAAAATCTCCGGTCAATGTACGACGTATAGCAATTTTTGAAATGCCTATCATTTTAGGTAGCTCGCGCATCTGCAGCCGACCGATATGATCATCCAATAGCATTTTGTGGATTTTCTTATTCGTGGACACCTCAATTGGTCAACCAATGCGGTGTTCGTACCGCATCGTTTAAACTCGGTTGCCCAATAATTTATAGCCATAAAAAAGGGAGTAGACTCCACTAGAGTAGAATTTAGCTCGACTTTAATATTGGCTGGACTGAGACCTTTCAAATGGAAATATTGAATCACATAACGGTGACCAATTTTTTTCACGTTTACAAATTTACTGAGATCGTTTACTTTTGTTGGCTCAAATAAAAATATTAAACAATGTGGCGCCTTAAAACTTAAAACATATGTTTAATAGTTTTATTTTATTTTAAGACATTAGCGGGCAAGCAATTAGAAATCGAGGAAAGTCTTAGATTCATACAGGGTGGGCCATAAGGGTGTTTGCGGTTTCAATATTCAATTAAAAAAAACTACGAAACATAAAATAAATATATTTGTATTTTTAAAAACTAGAAGCATGGGAATTTTTAAAACTTAAAAATAATGTTGTCCAAATGCCTTCCTCGGTTGCTTGACTCTCTTGGAACCGAAGTCGCAAATTTTGGAAAACTTGTTGAAAAGTTGTTCTCGGTATTTTGTTACTTTCCTGAATAATGTTCCTTTTCAACTGCTCTAAATTGGTCGGATTATTCTCGTAGACTACCGATGTGAGTTATCCCCATAGAAAATAATCGCATGGAGAGAGAGGGGCTACGTGGGGGCCATTTAATATCCCCCCTTTTTGAAATGAGTTTTCCAGGAAAAACATTTTTCAGCAGCTCTATGGATAACCTAGCCGTATGACATGTGGCCACATCCTATTGAAACCACATCCTCGAGGTATTGCCTTGAAGTTCTTGCAAAGCTGGCACCAAAAAGTCTGCTAGCATGTTGCAATAATTGTTCGCTCTAACCGTCATCGCATGCCCTCTTTCGTCCTCAAAAAAGTATGGTCCAATAATACCGGTTGACGTTATCCCAGCCCACACGACAAGCTTAGGGCTGTGAAGTGGACGTTCATGCAAGCGTCGGGGATTAGTCTCGGACCAGAACCGACAATTTTGCTTGTTCACATGGCCATTAAGGTGAAAATTGGCCTCAACACTAAAAATCACGTTGTTGAAATTGTTGAACCGCTCTAGCATCAAACAAAGTTAAGTCGGTTATTGGCATCATCGGGTTTTAATTCTTGGACTATCTGAATCTTATAAGCCTTCAAATGCAAATCACGTTTCAAAATTCGTTGTAAAGTTGTTCTTTTGACATCCAAAGACTGACTTCTCTTACGTGTTGACTGTTGCGGATTTCGTTGAACTAAAACATGAACTCGCTCCACAATGTCGGCTGATTTTGCAGAAACTGGGCGACCACGAACCGCCACCCCGCTCCGCGCGTTACCAAGAAATTGAATATTTAAACCGCCAACACCCTTATGGCCCACCCTGTACAATCTCTGGCACAGTGGAAAATTGTATTGGAATTTAAGGAAGATTTTTTAGGAAGAGAAGGGTAGAGATTAAACTCCATAGGATTTGAAATAGAGGAGAGATATTCGAGGACTGCAGACTTTAGCTTACCATATAATGCCTATAAACAGGTTTGAGCAGCAATGTTTTATGTTATAATATGTAAATTTTAATACAGAATACGAGGTATGGATAGAAAATGACTACTCGCTATGATGTAGTGCAAAGAAGCGCCATTTCTAGCTTACAAACTTAATTTGTCGCTTCAAAATTTACCGTTTTCTTCATTGTTGGGTTATCCAGTTAGTGATTTCAAAACGGGTCTGGCAAGTCTGTCAACTGTTAAATACGTGCCATCTGAAGTGTTATTTATTTAGTGAAAAGTTTGCCATTTACTAATATGGATCTTTAAATAACGTTTAACCCAAAATGCCTAAAATAGTTAAATCTTACTACAAAAGTGGTGATTTAAACATGAGCACTTTTCATGCATAACGTCGTAGTCGCAAATAGTCGTATGTGCAATGATTTGGCAAGATTATTTAGAAATTTAAAGAGACTGTAAGCTATACAGACATGGTCAGGCCTCTGTCATCGTGGTGTATGCACTGCCAAAAATATCGCTTCTGTTAGTGAAAGTGTGGCTGATAATCTGGCCTTATGGTAACTGAATTTTTTGGCCTGCAATTGAAGATTATGAACTGGACGATATGTGGTTTAAACAAGACGGTGCCATGAGCCACTCAACACGATTGGCGAAACACAATTTTGGCTTAATTCCATGAGAAATTTCTAGAGAGCTTAATTTCATGTCTGGTTTCAACAAGATGGTGCTCCGTGCAACACAACACGATCGATTTTGGCTTTATTGCATTCGAAGGTTTCCAGAAAACGTAATATCAATGTTTTTGCGACGCCAATTGGATGTCAAGATCTTGCGATTTGACACCGTTAAACTTTTTGGGTGTGGCTGTGTCAAACATCGTACTTATGCGGATAATTCTTAAACATTGGAGCATTTGAAAAACAACAATCGTCAAGTTATTGCCGAAGAAACGCCCGAAATATGCGAAAAAGTGGTCGAAAACTACCTGAAAAGGATCAACTGCTGCAACCAGTCTAGAGGCGGTAATTTAAATGACGTTTTGTTTCGTACATAATGGCAAGTTATAAGCATTATAATGAAGTAAAAGTTTGTTGAAATCATAGCTTTATGTGAGTTTTATCTAACCTGCCTTTTGAAACCGAAATTACTGATGTTACTTGAACAAAGCCATTAAATCGTTTAGAATCAAAGATATTTTCCAAGTATGAAATGTCATACCTCAAGTGTAAATATTTATAGTTCCTAAAAGCTTTATAATTTGACTAAAGTCTTATTAAGAATTATTCGTTCATGACATCTTTTCTACATTTTTGCCATTTTTCGTGAATTTATACTTCTTCTTTCTCAATCTCAATATTTTCGAATGATTAGAAATTATGGGTAAAATTCTATTCACCCATCTTCTGTTGGCGCACTACAAGACAACAACTTGGAAAATATCTGTTTATCACGTCGAGTCTTCTATTACAAGATATTGCTTTGGCAAATATACTTTTGTCATGCATGTAAATCCCAAAGGAGCTTTTATCGCCTTGTCTTATGATACTGGTAATAGTCCAGCTTTTGTGTGTGTAAATGTCAGTAAATCGCAGTCGATCCAAACGATATCTCCTCTGTTCTACAGAAGTTAAACAGTTTTTTTTCAAAGGAATTTTAGTTAGAAATGTTAGAAAATTGCTTTGTGTTTACATTTTATACATAAAAATGAGTTGAGACTTTTCGGAATTATTCAAAAGAACTGAATTAAGCGTAATAATTCGTATTTATAGTTCAAACCCAAACACTCGTATTTACATGCTCTTTAAATGGCTTTATATGCAAACAATATAAACACATAAATGAGCAATGACACTCACTAAAGAACCCAAAATCTGTTACAACATTAAGTTTTGTATTCATATAAAAAGCCAAAAATAGCTTTACAAATTTTGTCAAATGTTATTGAACGTGTTAGCATTTACTGAAGGCTTCATTAGACACACATTAAAGAGTATTTTGTTTATTGAATAGAAAACTACATTTTGTTATTTTTTTTTTTTTTAAATTTTCATCGCCATTCATTCATATAAAATGTGAAATTGTTTGTGAAAGGCAAACTAGGGAAACAATAAACGTCGTGACAAACAGCAAACTGCATTGTTCGAATTTTTCAATTATTTATTAATAGAATTTTCTCCCCACAAGAAAAAGACTAAACATTGCCTGGAACAAGGAGAATTGCAGCTTAAATTAAGTTTAATAATTGGGTAATCTGGTATAAAATCGAATAACGATAAATTCCACTGCTCTTTAAACTTTATATTCATTACTATGTGGGAAATAAATTATTCCAGGAATAGAATTTCACAATTACACAATTAGGAAACTACAAAGAGATTCAGAAATAAAATACAACTGAAATAAACGTATAGTTCAAATTCTAATTCTTGAATTAATATTGTGAAAAATTTAAGGATAAATCTAATATTTATACAATAGAAGCCTAAAACTTTTAATCAGAGATTTTCACAAAAGTTCAGTTCAGTTTCGGTTTTGACATGGTAAACTCGCATTAGAAATTAGTTTCTGATTCATATTTCAAATAACAACTCACTTCATACTCTGAATTGTTGTTTACCTGTAACGAAATTAGAAACCTACTTTGATTTTGTTCCTCTATCGAAATATAATGAAACAGATATTGGAAAAGCTGAAACGAAAATCTAGTTTTATATTTCGTTCCTTAGTTCGAATCAGAACTGAAACCAAATGTGGATTCATTTCATAGCAAATTTTTGTCGCTAAACTGCGAAAGTTAAAAATGTTTGAAATAATTTATTTTCTGTATTTACGATATCAAACTGTCAGAAATGTTCACAGCTACTCTAAAGCTTTGCCCGTTTTTTTAAATCGAAAAATTTTAAACGAAATACAGGGTTATCCATTTGGTGGTTTCAAAACCTACAGTCTGACAAGGCTGTCAGCTGTTAAATACCTGTCATTTGAAATGATATTTATTTAGTGAAAGGTTTGCTATTTACGAATACGGATCGTTTAACAACTGAAGAACGCGTAGAAATAGTTAAAATTTACTACAAAATCGGTGATTCAAATGTGGACACTTTTTGTGCATTACGGTGTAATTGTAGGCGTCATAATTGACCTACTGTGCAAGAAATTCGCAAGATTATAAAGAAATTTGGGGAGACTGGAAGCGTTACAGATGTGGTCAGGCTTGTCCATCATCAAAATGTACGCATTGCCGGAAATATTGCCTCTGTTAGTGAAAGTGTGGTATCCGAATTTTAGTTCATATATGATAACCAAATTTTTTGGCCTGCAAACGATATGTGGTTGCAACAACACGTTGCCACGAGCCAAACAATACGACCATAATTTTGGCTTTATTGCATAAGAAGTTTCCTCCAGAAAGCGCAATTTAACTTTTTGGCGACGTCAATTGGCCACCACTAAAATGTTGATTCAAACGTGGCAACTTTTCATGCATTATGGTGTAGTTACATTATATTATTATTACATTATATTATTATTATATTTGTTAAAATCTTTGAACATGACTAAAGAATTCATAGCCGCGGCTATAGTCATATCAAAACTATATCAAGTTTATAAAAAAGGGGTCAACGTCAAATAAAAATTTACGAAATGTTCTTTAAACTTTTGAACCCCCACATAGACCTCATATTTGCATCATAAATTAATTAGATATGGAGAAAGGCTTGCATATGCTGAATGTCAGATTCACGAGGAATGACCGCAAGCTATTTCAATAAATGGAACTTTTAAATTTTCACGCAGTAACTGAGGTATTTATCGAACTTTTCTCGATATACAATCAATAACTTTAAAGAATTTCATCACATAATGAATAGATAAGGGAACACAGGCTTAAGTTATACACATTTCATTCGTAAGTCAAGAGTTGAAACTTTTTAAAAGGCCGATAAAAGAGATTATCAGAATTCTTTTTGTCGTCAAGTGGATACAACTGTTTACTCTATTGACACGATGTTTGAGTATAATCTGTTATTCAGTTTATTTACAGAACTCGATTTTGTCCGTTTATTTCAATTGTGTTGTGTTATTTTTTCAAAGGATAAAAATGAGCAAAAATAACGAAATTTCTCTCCACTTTTGTGTTGTAAATGAAATTTCGTATTTTGAATATCTGAGAATGTCAAATAAAGTTTACATTAAATGAATGTTATCAAAGTCATGTGCTCATACGTATGTGATACAGCACATTCAAAATAGGTCTTAGCCAGCCATCAACGAAGTCAATATCAATAAAGTCAGTATCCATAACAGGTATTGAAGTCAACATCAATAAAGTGAAGGAAATGATGACTGAAAATTATATAAGCTATAATTATATAATTATATAATATAAGTTTAAGACAGACAGCTGCTGAACTTTCTGTGTCTCATAAATCAATTCATACCATTTTAAGCAATAGTTTGCGTATGATATGCGTTGCTGCCCGACTAATTCAGAGAAATCGAAATTTTCTTTAAAAATGGAAAACCGTAAAGGTCGCTGAAGACCTCTGGGAATGTTAAAGAAAGTTTACATTAAATCAATGTTATAAGTTTAACATGTAAATCTGCTAACAAGCCTTGAAATGGCGCTTTTTCTCTGAATAGAAACCGAAAAAAAACCAGTTAAAGCAGAATAAAAGTTAAGATAATATAGTTCCTTGATTATCGCAGTGCTGTGCATTCAAAATTTGTGCCAGAAGGTTAGGTGGTTAATAAAGACTATTATATGGACATTATGCGCCATTTGAGAGATCAAAGTCGTCGAAATAAATCTTATGATTATTGAAACACGATAACGCGTCATTTATCAACAGATGTCATTAAACGATCACTTTTGAGATTTTGAGCCACGAAAGTCATTTCATGTATTTTGTAACCCCATAATGCATATCGTGAAAGAAATTCTCTATTTGCCAATTTTACATCATAAATGCCATCAATATTTGAGCAACGCTTGATTCTGTAGGACAATTTTTACAATGTGAAATTTCGTTAAGCATAGAACTGGCAGCAAATTTTGTTTACAAAATGAAATTTCCAGTTCAGATATATTTAAAATGTTAGAATGAATAGATTTTGTTGCAAAATACTGTTTACAAGTGATATAAATAGTTCAAAAAAGGCCAAGAACGAATTGAAGATGAACACAATTCCGGATGACCATCAATCTCTTCTGATGAAAATGACTTTGAGATTTGGTTTTAAAAACCATTAGCAAATAGAGGGTTTGCTACTGATGTTGGCGTTTCAAAAGGATCAGTCAGCGTCATGTTGAAAGATATTTTAGTCTCCAGACAAGCAATGCTGTATTCCGATGTTATGACCTTCACTGGCTTTTTCTCTTTCCAAGAAAGGAATTACAACTTTGAAGCATCTGTTTTTAGTCGAAAGAGGACATGAAAGGCAAATTGCGGAGAGAACTAATTTTTTAATTGGACAATTCATTGGTTTACGTGTATTATTTCAAAAGGGGCCTACTTTGAAGGCAATACAATATATTTGGATGAATAATAAATTCTTTGCATTTTATTGGCCAGTTCCCTTTTTGATGGTATCATAAAATCATCAAATTATTGGTTTTCATAATATGTGCATAAATATCTTAATAGTAAAAAGGCAAGAAGAAGTCATTTCATTAAAAAAGTTTTCATTTGGTGAGTCTACACATAAAACTTCTAAACTTCCCTCTTGTCCCTCTCTCGCCGCGAAGGGCGAATCAGAATTGAAATCAAATGTAGATTCATTTCATAGCACATTTTTTTCGCTAAACTGCGAAATGTAAAAATGTTGGAAATAATTCATTTTCTGAATTTACGAAGCTGTCAGAAATTTTCATAGCTACTCTAAAGCTTTGCCCGTATTTTTGAATTGAAAAATTTTAAACGAAACACAGGGGTTTTCACTTAGTGATTTCAAAACCTCCAGTCTGACAAGGCTGTCAGCTGCTTAATACCTACCATATGAAGTGTTATTTATTTAGTAAAAGGTCTACCATCGTTTACCATATCGTTTACAATTCAAAGAACGCACAAAAATAGTTAAAACTTGCTACTGAAATGATGATTGAAACGTGGAAATTTTTCACACTGGGCATATTACAATGCGATTGCCAGCATCCCTCTGGGATAGCCAAGTTAACTTGGACTATGTAGGAATAGGGGCTGACAGTTTTGGAAGTTCGCTATCGTAATTATCAGCCTTTTCTTCCAGGCAGAAGATACCAAATTGATTGTGAAACGTAATCCCCATTGAGGGAGGTGTGGCCTATCTTAATACCTCTGTAGATATTTTGCAATGATATTTTTTGATAATAACCACAGCAAAATGTCTGAATTCGCTTGCAGATCCACTGTTTAAATGGCAGCGATCACTATAATCCGCCTGCAATCTTTTCAAATCATTCTTTTTAGGCTTTCATGACCTAAACCCATTGTAAAGTAAAGAGTAAGTGTTCGAAGTGATGAGGAAACAGAAAATTTTATTGCCTGAAAAATATTCGCAGCACTGTGAAATTTTAGAAATGTTAAAAATATATTTTCCTAATGCATTCATAGATTTGGGTCCTGATGAAGTCGTTTCCACAAAGTTTCGCACAGCTTGTTAAATATGAAAACAACATACCTAAGTATGCTAAACTCCAGGTGGAAGAAAACGAAAAAATCAACACCAGTGGAAACAAAAGCGCTTTATAGAAAAAAAAATAATAATAATAAAGTGAAAATGAAAGGTAATGCCAAAATACAACAATAACAACCCAATGAGGAAGGGGAAAAATGAAGTGGAAAATAGCTGAGTATTGAAACAAGAATTTTGTTACAATCTGAGACCAATAAGACTGCACCCATAATCCATAAGATTTCGAAAATACACACACACACATAC